>VRLP01005624.1:0-35139 GCA_009660295.1 Lophius piscatorius
TCATATATTACTCTAATAGTTCATATTTTACTCTAATAGTTCATATTTTACTCTAATAGTTCATATATTACTCTAATAGTTCATATTTTACTCTAATAGTTCATATTTTACTCTAATAGTTCATATTTTACTCTAATAGTTCATATTTTACTCTAATAGTTCATATTTTACTCTAATAGTTCATATATTACTCTAATAGTTCATATATGACTCTAATAGTTCATATATGACTCTAATAGTTCATATATTACTCTAATAGTTCATATATTACTCTAATAGTTCATATTTTACTTTAATACTTCATATTTTACTCCTTACTTTTACTTCAACATGGAATTTTTCTTTTTCACAGTAAAATATTCTTGACCCAAAGGATTATTATATATATATATATATATATATATATATATATATCAAATATATCTGATATATTCAGTTTTACATCAAATATGTAATAGAAATCATTTTTGTCTTGGCGAGGACATTAAAGGGTTCGGACAACGTATCCTTTTATGTCTTTTGACGTTATTAACGCGACGGTGTGATAGTTAGCGCGGATTCCCTCCGATCTTCGGAATCCAAACTGCAGCCAAATCCTGGTCTGAAGCCCGAAAGCTACTGAAGCGGATTCAGTTCTGCACCGGAACGTTCCAAATGACATCACGGCCAAGATGGGAGTCATCAAAGCTCGTTTCCAGCCTCGGCTTATATGTCACACCGCGAGCACTCTCGACAAATGCGACGAGTTCAGAGGCCAACGCTTCCGCGCCGGCCGTGATGTGTCCACGCAGGTACTCTGGCGACAGGTCGGACGTGGCGTGCTACGCTGAGGTTCTTCATCACAGCGCCGCGAGGAAGAGATGTTCGTCGGAGCGGAGAACTCTGCTCTGAAGTGCAGGATCCGCTTTGATGTCGGCCTAATATGGCTTGTAAAAAGGGGGATCCTGCACTTTGAAGTGTTGCCTGACAATGTCCAGAGACAAGTGTGTGTGTGTGTGTGTGTGTGTGTGTGTGTGTGTGTGTGTGTGTGTGTGTGTGAGATGTAAACATAGAAGGAGGCCTGGAGAGGCAGAGAGACGTCTGGCAGAGGAGCTCTTCGTTTTTTTTTTGCTTTTATTTATTTCATTAAATGTGCATTATTCATAATATATTTACAGAATGAATAATCTTTCATTTATAGACTCAAGCGTGAAAAGACGCGTGCAGATAATCTTACTTAAGATTAAAGTCAGTAATGATTTATTTCAACTGTTTGTTTGGGCAGCAGCAGAATCTCGTCACTTTCTCAGACGGATCCGATCTTTCTGTTCTTTTAAGTCCCCAGGATGTAAATTTATCCTCTTCCATTTGAACTCTGTCCGATTTTGATTTAATTGCATCAAAAATGTCAACCCAAACCAACCGTACAAACTTTTAATGAATTTAGACTTTATTTTGATTTTTTTTTTATATAAATTTGCTGGTCAGGTTTTTTTTTTTATCTAGAAATTGAAAAATGCTCTGATTCAAACTCCTTAAGGAGCATGAATCAGTATTTTTGACCAATAACTGGACTCAATTACCCAAAAACTAAGATCTTCATCATAATAAACAAACTTTAAGGCCGTTTAGACCTTGACTTTGAAGTTTTTTTCATTCTCCTTGTCAAGTTTCTTGAGTAAAAATTGAAAAAAACATAGAAAAACTCCCTGTTGGAAACTATTACGAAGGTGCCTAGGACAGAGCCCTGGGGGACACCACAGGACCCCAGGGCATTAACCCTAGCTGTAGAAAAATGTCATATTTGATGAGTATCGTTGTTGTTTTTTCCGGCAGATTAAAGCGTGTGTGACCTAAACAGAATTATAAAACTTGATTCAACCAAAAAAAGTTTAATAAGGGTCAAATATTTTTTTTCCAAAAACACGCTTCACCAAAAGTTTAAGCTAATCTAATTGGAATTAACTATTTTTCTTTCGCCTGAGGCTAATGTTCAGTTGCCAGCAGGTGGCGCTGTCACTGTAACTGATTATTGTCTCACATTCAATTAAAAATGGCCGACTTCCTGTTTGGTTTAGGTCACATCCCCAAGAGACTTTTTGATAGATCCTGACATCACAGACATGTTTACCAAATTTTATACTTACAGGTGAAAATAAGTCCTATGGGGAGGGTCTTTTGAAAATCTATAGGGGGCGCTGTGGAGCCATTTTGCCACCCCCTCTGCCTTAACCACTAAATTAGAAAATTCTTCACCATGACTGACGAGTGTGAGGAGTTTCGGGAGTTTTCGAGCAAGATATAATAATAATAATTATAAATCACCCTGAAAGGAAATTTATTTCATGGGAAAAATAATAATAAAAAAACGGAGCAGTTTAAATCGTAGTAAAATTTATAATAATAATAATAATGATAATAATAAAAATAATAAATAAAAACGTTTATAAATATGCTATATTATACAAATTATTATCATTATATAATATTATCATAATAAATATGATATAATAGATAATAATAATCATCATAAAAATAAATATAAAATATAAAAAATATCAGGTTTTCAAATTATACGTCGAAAAATTACTTTAGCGTTGAAAGCTGAAACTTGCAGGTATTGAAAAATTAAATGTCACTGTAAAAACACAGACATGGGTTTATTTGTTTTTTTACTTACACAAAATTTGTTTTAGAAGTCAGTAAAACAGAAAAAAAAAAAAAAAGACGACAAAACTTGACTCAGAGGGTAATCCTGCTTTTTTTTATGTCACAAAAGAGAGTTAAATAAACCAAGTGAGTCTTTGACTGAGTAATCAGGTCAAACTAAAGATAAAGACGTCTCGCGACTGTCGTAAAAAAATCCTTCAAACGGGAGGAACGCAGCTTCTGCTGCGGGTCTTCACCGAATGTTTATAGTAGACAAATCCTGTCTTTATTACGCCATATTTATATATATATATATATATATATATATATATATATATATATATACAGAAGATGAAAAAAGAAATCAGAAATCAACAAGAATTAAAAGGCAGGATTCAGACGTGAACTTCTGCGGAGGCTTCAGGGAGTTTTTTGGCGGCGTACGGCGAGGAGGAGCCGGGGGTTGGAGTGTATAGATCATGGTTTTCGGCGAGCGGGAGGTCAGAGCCAGTGCATCTAACTCTTGTGCTGATTGAACCTATGAAGGGCCATGTGTCAGCATCCACTCCAGCACTTTACGACTCCGGGTCCGCTCCCAGAGTCTCTCCTCCAGAAGGTCCTAATGCATTCTCTTTGACCCCGCCGGAGTAAATCAAATATCAGGCCTCAGATCTTGTACGGTGTGTGTGTGTGTGTGTGTGTGTGTGTGTGTGTGTGTGTGTGTGTGTGTGTGTGTGTGTGTGTGTGTGTGATGGAAAGAGGTGGAGGTAGTGTGCTCTTTAGACGTGACACACGGAGAAGAACAACAGGAGTGTGAGGAGGAGAAAGAGACGAGATCAAACGTGAAGTCTTAGAGCGGACGTGATGTCACGGGTCGGACTGAGAACGGACGTTAGAACTTGACGAGGCCGCCGTTCTTTCTAGACCCTCCATACATCCACTTTCTGTAACTGTTTATTCTGCTCAGGCTCACAGTGGAGGGTGTCTGGAGCCTAGACCAGCTGACACTGGGCGAGAGGCTGGACACAGTCACCGTTCATCCATTCATCCGTTCATCCGTTCATCCATTCATCCATTCATCCGTTCATCCGTGTGTCAAACTTTGATGACGCGTCATTTATGCGACGTATAACCAGGACATCTACGCAGCCTGTTAAATACTGTCATGGTGCGCCTTAATCCTGAACCTTCGTTCTGTATAAATGTGAGGTAGTAACAGATGTGAATCCGACATTTCTGTAAGTACGATACGAAAAGGCGGAAAACGGGTTGTGATGCTTTTTTAGCTCACAAATGCAAGTCATTAAGAAAAAGAAGCCAGATTAAATACTTAATGACCAGGAAGTGTCCCTCGGTATTAGCTTAGCATCACACTTGTGGGTGAGGAGCTGAATTACATACTTCAGTATCAGACGTCCAAATCCTCTTCCTTCACAGCGGTTGTCCTCACTGAGGGAATTCCTTCATAGTAAAGCTCTGGACTGAGAAGTTGGGTCGGTACCAGCTGAAGACACTTTGTAGCTTTGTTTGAAAAGTTCTACATAAATTAAGTTCATTGTTGTATCATTATTCTAAAAGTCACGACCTGGAATGAAACCCACGCTGCCGCCGAGGAGCTCCCATCACGGTGGTCGCGTCTCACCAGGTGAGCGGCTCGGACCCTTCTGCTAGCACAGATGTGGAACCGTTCAAACGGTTCAGTTTCTTTCAAATCCGTCCGTCTGACCATAATTGAAGCAAGATTAGCGCAAGCACCGAAACCACCGCCGGGTAAGAGCTGCAGCACTTTCAGAACCTCAAACCTCACCAGCCGGTGAGATTAAAGGAAAGAGCCCGCACGCAAGTTTGATTGACAGATGATGTGATAGCTTAGCAACGGCCCAAACCCGACGTAATGTACTTTTATGACGTAATACTCAAATACATTTCCAAAACAAATAGAAACTGATTACAGGAAAAGGTTGATCTACTGCAGGTAGAAGCTCATATGGACGCCAGAAAATATGAGCTAAGTGACGTCTGGGTCCATCAAGATGGAATTAATGCGACAGAACAGCAAATATCATGTGACCTTGAAACTTATTCTTAACCAACAGAGAGCTAACATGTTCACAAGTGTCCTTCAAAGCTGCATCTTCACGCACAGCTCAGCAAAGCGGCTACAATTTCCACATAAAGCCATGAAATGCAACGAGGACTTGGTTTGACCCTCCCCCCGAAACGAGGTTTCATTTTGTTACTTTTCTGTGGGAGAATGTTGTGTTTTTCTTTTTTACGTAGGATAAAAACTCTTCACAGACTCTGAGTTCTTTAAAAATGACTTATTTGGAGTAAACAAGGCCTATTTTTTAAATATATAAATGAAAGCTCCCCCTAGTGAGTGACATATGAACTAACGCATTAAAAGATACGTTATAAGCTACATAGATTTCCTCGAGTGGATTCATAATCACCATATTTGTGCTCAATCAGGAATAGGAAGTTGGGTAAGAAAAACAGTGTTTTTCGAAAAAAAAAAAAAAAGAAGAAGCTCCCCCTAGTGAGTAAAATATGAACTATTGGAGTAAAAAAATACAATATACACAACATAGATTTCCTCAAGTCCAATCATACGCACCAGATTTGGACCAAATGGTTAAGAAATTATGTCTGAAAAACAGGAAATTATGTCCGAAACAAAAGCTCCCCCTAGTGAGAGAAATATGAACTTCTTCTTCTTCTGTTCCCTTTCGGTGTCGCCAGAGTGGATCGTCTGTTTCCATCCACAGTTTCCACCGGTACCGTTCTGGCTGAACTATTCAGGTAAGTCGTTTTATTCCGTCGTTTCATTTTCACCAAATTTGAACAAGATCGGACAGAGAGTCGACCAATTAAAACGTTTTAAGATAAAGCTCCCCCTAGTGTCGGAAACATAAGACCGACATTTCCCAAAATCACTCCAGTTGTTCCTCACACTAAGGCCTATCCAGGTATACAATTTTGAAAATGTTCCATAAAACAGTTTGTGAGTTATCGCGTTAACACGAAGGATCTGAGGCTGCGATGATGACTGGGGAATAATAATAATGATAATAATTGAGGCTCCTGATGAAGAACTGTGTGTCTCTGGGTGTGTCCTACAATAACACACACTAGATTTATGCACAAACATGTCGTGCACGCATCACCCCTCCTATGGAAACATATCGGATTTACTCCTGAAACAGGAGGCGAGCCGCCGCCGCGACATCAGCACCGACAGAAAAGGTCTTTTCTTTTTATAAATATATTAATAATAAAGCTAAAAACAACTCCTCGGATGTGGCCGGGCTCCATATCATTATGTCTGTGATTGCCAGAGACTCTACATTCCCAGCATTCCCATGTAGCTCTTGACCCCTGACAGCCTTAAATTATTAACATTCCCATATGGGCTTAAAGCCCCTGATCGCTGCTCGCAGCTACATTTTTCATGTGTTTTTCATATCGCCGCCAGAAAGGGAGATAAAGATCTTATTGCTAATTCACAGCCTGCGTGTGTTTGTGTTTTCACTTTCTCCCTTCCTGTTTATCCGTGCGGAAAGAATCACCACCGGGAGCTAAATTGTACTTTTTTTGGGGGGGGAAAAACCTGCAGCCAAAACAATAAAGGACGTTGTTTTCAGAGCGGGAGCCTCTGGCCAACAGGGGGCAGTAGTGAGCCTACCCCCTCTCTCTCTCTCTGACTCTCTCTGTGTCTTTGTCTCTCTCTCTCTCTCTCTCTGCTTGGATAACACCGTCTCTGCTGCTTTTGTGCAGCTCTTGACAGCACACAGGACCAAACGGACAATGGGTTATGAATGAGCTCTCATTCATCACAATTAATCAGCGGGCCAAACCCATTAGCTGTCAGACGAGGGACGAGTTTGTCTTCATAAGAATGACGGACTGCTCGGCTGCTCAAAGGCATCGGGCGGCCTCTCCTCTCACAGCGGAGAGAAAACGCTGCCTAGGATCACATCTGGCCTCTGCTGGTTTGAGAGTTCCAAATTAAAAAGCCAGCTTAAGAGGCTGGAAACGTTCACAGTGACATTTATTATTATTATTATTTTTTTTTTCAACAAAACCTGTTATTTGAATTCATGTGTCGTTAACCAGCAACGGAAAGTAACTAAGTACCACCTCAGATTCTTCTGAGATTTTAACGTCTCAGCAGGGGCGTCTGATACCTGTTGCTCCATTACATTTTTATTTAGAGTCAGTTACTTTCAAAAAGCCGTTTTTGATTCGTGACATCAAATTTTTTTTTTTGCTAAAAGTGCTAATGTGAAGCGTTTTGCTAGTTTTGGTTTGCTAGACAAATTAGAACCGGATTTATCGTCTTGGACTATTTGTGCGTCTTTGACTCCTACACTGTAAAAAAAAAATCCATATAAAAACTGGGTGCTGGAAGTTCACGGTAAAAAAAATGGTGTCTACGAATACGAATACATTACGTTAAATCACTGCGAACACAAAAAAAACAAAAACAAAACCCAAAAACGCAGATGTACTGTAAAACTCATTAGAAGGAGATTACATGAAAAGACAGTAAAACAAAATCTATAGTTTTTTACAAATATACACCGTATTTCTAATATTCCGTTTCTTTGGAACAGAAGGAATGTTCGTGCTAAATGTTAGATGTAGATTTTAGACAGAATTATACTTTAACGGTATTTTTTTTTGCTTGTGACCTCACAGTGTTTTTTTGTTACTTTATCAAAAGTTTAATAAAGTAAGTAGTTATCTTTTTTACTGTAATTTTAACATTTAAAAAAAAAACTGTGACAGAAACATGATGTTAAATATATGAGTGTATTATCTATTTCTGATATTATATATTATTATACGTATATTATAAGATATATCTTTTTATTGCATTATATTTTACTGTAATATGTTACACATGGTCACTCTATCTTTTACTGTAAAATTCTTGCAACAGTATTTTACTGTATATTATACAGGATTCTTTTTTTTTTACAGTGTATGGCTACACTAGTTGTTTTTTACAAAGAAATATTTCTATGATTCTATCTCAATTTATCCAACATTTATAGAATTTTTGTATATCTTCTTTGAAATGTTTGTTTTGGATTGTTGTTGTTTTTATATGTTTTTTGTGGGTTTTTGGATCAGGATGTTTGTACAGTGTGTTAATTTGAAGAAACAATTATCAGGAAATAACAATGATGTTGTTTTAATGCCCGCTTAGAGAGATTTACAAAGTGTCTCTTTTTATAAAATGACAAAAAAAAAAAAATGTTTTACAGTGTAGTCTAACTCTATTTTGTAAATATTGTTGATATACTACAAAAAACCCAAAACATACTCGGCTAAACATTCTGGAAAAGAAATATGAAAGATTGTAGATGTGAAATTATAAATGTAGAACTGAGATAGAATCATGCTATCTAGAAATATTTATAAAAACATTTTAAAAATAGAAGAAAACAAGTGTCGTCATTCACTGTAAAAAAAAAACAAAGACAAAAAACCTCACTTGTTCACACATAAAACAACGTTTCACTGAAACACTGAATATTCCCATCATGGAGCCAAACCTAAACATCATTTCTTTCCATGGAATCTGAAGCTTAAGCAGACTCGTATGCATGCATCCCATAATAAGACATTCTGCCCTGCTGCATTAAACCTGGTCCTCCCTGCAGACAAAGTGTGCTGAAATAAGCGCTGCAGTAAAACACGACCTCCATCCAGAGGCTGCTGATAACGTCGACAATGTAAACAGAGGAGGAAGGTTTGAAAGGAGGCCTGACTGAGTGACCAAACTTCTTACCCTCAAAGTCCTCCTCAAACAAACGGAAACCCTTTTCTTCTCTTCTTTTCTCCTCACTTTCCCCTCCATAACAAACACCACCTAATGATTTTGGGTATCTGGTAGATCAAGCGAGGTTTCTTTCGCCGGCAGCTGTGTAGCGGTCGCCGCGATGCCAATCCAAACAGGGGGGGGGGGGTTGGCGTTGAGGGGCTCCTGGAGTCACCTATGCCCACAAACACTCACCTAATCCTTCCAGCACCGAACACGTCGCAACTCTTGAACACACAAGACAGTTTAAAAATAGAGGGGGGGGGGGGGGTCAAAGGTCAAATCTACAGAGGGATTTAAGGGCCTTATCATTATCACGGAACAGCAGAGCCGAGCTGCAGCCCTGAGAAAGACCCCGAGAGACGAGCAGAGAGACAGTAGGGTGCCCCCCCCTGCACCCGCAGACCCACCAGCCAACTCAGTCAGCCTTAAAGGAACGATCTGGCATTTGTTTTAAATTTATTATTATTGATTTTTTTTTTACAGTGTATAAAATATTTTGTTAGTGAACATGCTGCGCTTTTTGTTGGAATATAATCCTAATTTGCATAAATACTTCACCCCATGTTTTTACAAACGTAACCCCCACTGTATAAAATACATGAATAACTCGGGTTTCGACTACACTGTAAATTCCATGTAGTGAAATGAAGGATGATTTTGGGACCATGAAGATAAAAACTGTGTTTCAATTTGAACAAGAGGAAAAATATGAATTTATTGAAATTTATCGTCGGTTTAAGTAATATGTCCTTGTAAACAAGTAAAACGTTATTTATTTATTTTTACAGTGTATCACTACACTTGTTGTTCCTTTTTTTGGGAATGTTTCTTCCTTAATTTTAAATATTACTTCTTCAAAGTGTTTCACTGAGTATGTTGTGGATTTTTGTAGTAAAGCATAAATATTAATAACATAGATTTAAACTACACTGTAAAAAAAACTAAAAAACATGTAATTTACGGTAAAACACCGGCAGCTGTGAATAATAATACTTAAACAATAATTACTTGTTCTGGATTATTATAGTATTTTACCCTTTTGGTTTCTGTTATTTTATAAAACATTTGTATTTTCACTGTAAAATTTGGTTTTCAACATATTCGGACTGTAAAACCAAAGTTATCTACAGTTATTTACTGTTATCTACTGTTATTTACTGTTATCTACTGTTATCTACTGTTATTTGATGTTATCTACTGTTATTTGATGTTATCTACTGTTATTTACTGTTATCTAATGTTATTTACTGTTTTCTAATGTTATTTACTGTTATCTACTGTTATTTACTGTTATCTAATGTTATTTACTGTTATTTGATGTTATCTACTGTTATCTACTGTTATTTACTGTTATCTAATGTTATTTACTGTTATTTACTGTTATCTACTGTGACCATTTGATAGTTTTTATTTTATCATAATTATAAAGTACAATCTTCACATGTTCAACGTTAAATCAAAGTTTAATTTACAGAAAATAGTATAATTCTTTCCACATATAAACATTCCAAAAAAAACAAAACAAACATTTATCATGATATTTTATCAGACGTATGTTATCCAGTGTAAATAAAAAGATTAGCTTTTTTTTACTAATGTCGTGTGAGTGTTTACGTTATTTTTGCCATTATAATGTCTTTATATGATATTTGTTCTGGTTCTGTTCCGTCTATCTCATGAATTCTGACGGGTCATTCTTTCAGATTAAAAGCATAATAAATACGTCTATAAAAGTACAATGACATCATTTCAAAGTACGTACAACATTTGTTTATGTGCTGAGAATCAAATAAAACCACATTAATACTAATAATAATCATAAATATATACTTTATATATAAATATAAAAGTATTTTCATGTTTAGTTTTAGTTCAATCGTAGACTAGAACCTGGAAACGATCTGAATTGAACTTATGAACGTCTAAAAAGTTAAAAAATCTAAATTTTATAGAAATGGAATGGATGTAAGAGGCTTAAAACTGCATATAAACGCTCGTGAGTCATTAACACTGATCCAGAATCATTAAAGCAGGCTATCTGTGAGGCGGGCCGACTCACCACCCCTACTGGATGGTAAAAACAACAACAACAAACAAACAAACAAACACAAAACACTCTTTAAATGAAGGAATGTCGTCAAAGCTGAAAACAAGTTTTGTTTAACACGATCCATTAGGATTGAGAAATCTGATATTTAGTCAAAACGTAACCCTGAAGGAGATAACACACATTCATAGTGTGTGTGTGTGTGTGTGTGTGTGTGTGTGTGTGTGTGTGTGTGGGATCACTGATATTCAGTATGAGCAGCACTTGAGTCCTGATGAAAACACTTCTACGGCCCATTCAGGACGGGATCAGCCAGATCCCAGCAGCCGTATCAGGTATAATGATGCACTCAGGGTGGCTCAAACAGTGGCTCCGGCCCCTGAGGGAGGACACCGGACCGCCGAAACAACATCCGTATGAGAAATAAGCTGAAATGTTCTTTTATTATAATCATGTTGTCTTTAAATTAGCAACAAAAAAAAATAAAATCTGCGAAGGGGGTAAGAAAATGTTCGTAAAACAAATGGAGACACGGAAACGGCAAAACGGGCCTTAAAGAAAGACATAAATACGCAAATGTAATAATCTATCTTTTATTTATCGCATTTACGCGAGACAACATGGTGGAAGAACGTCTCTGCATTTCACCCGTCCCTGAGGGAGGGGTGTGCAGCCCCCTCTGGAGCGCAATGGGAGAAAGTATCGGGGTTCAGGGTGTCGCTCCAGGACCCCACGACATTTAGACTGCCGGGCTCGGAACCAACAACCTGCTGATGTTCTGATTGGGAGACGACCGCTCCACCCGCAGAGCTTCAGCCGAACTGTAATATTATTATAATGCCTAATTGAAAAAATAAGTGTCATTTTATGTAATTATCTATCTAAGATATATCTATATTTTCAAAGTAATTTACCGCAATTTTTTTATACACGGTCATCGTATTTCTTACAATAAATTAATGAATAAATTCTGGCAAAAATAGCTGCCAGTATTTTGCTACAAATTATACCGTTTTTTATTTATTTATTTTAATTTTTTACAGTGTACTTAAACTGAAGTATTATGAAAATAACAAGCATTTTAACTGTATTGTTACCTGAATAAGCCAGTGAGTACTTTGTGTTGACTTTTTACAGTATTAAACGTGATGGTATAATCCAAGCAGTTACACTGTAAATGTGAAACAAACAAACAAAAATCTAAAATAGGTAAGTTTGGACAAACTTTATAAATCCTCCAGCATCGATCGGAGACGTTTTCTCCCTGACGACAGTGGAAACCCCACGTTTCCTCGTTACCGCAAAGCTGCAGCACAACTCAAGCTAGGAGTCTTAAAAAAAAAAGAAATACGATTAAAATTGCCTGGTTTGCTAATCGCGATATTAAATCAAAAACTTAGCGACGTTCTGGCCATCCTCTTGTTTTTATGAGACGTCAACGGCCCTGCGCTAATTCTGCCGGGCTTCAGCCGGGCCGCGAGCCGCTAGCAGCCAGTTTATTATCACCTTGTTGTAGCTTAGCATGTATACACCCGCTGTATACAAAGTTATTACAGACATGAAAGCGCTTAAGCCCTCCGAAGGAAGAAGGGTGTTCGGAGGCTTGATACAAAAAATCTGCGTTATTTCAAGGGGAGTCGGGGGCTTTATTGTTAGCTTTTGGCCACAAAACTGGAGTCAGAGATGCTTTAAAAGAAAAACTCCAGCGCTGACCTTTAGGCCTCAATCAAAAACAGACTGCTGGGTTTAAAAAAAAAACCTGAGGCGGGGAGAACAATTTACCGCCCTTCGAAGGAAAGAGGCCTGGGCTTTGTGGAAATATTAAGAGGGTTGTATCAACATCTGTACACTGTAAAAAAAAAAAAAATGATGTCAAGACAACTTCTTGTGTCAAGTCAAGATTTTTGAATTTTGGATTAAAACGCCCGGATTTGTATTAATTTTTTTAAATCTTTTTTCTTTCATCTGTAAAGAAACTTTTTTAAACTTTTACATCTCAAACAATAGTTGTCCACACTAAGAAACATCTTTTTTTTTTAAAAGAAAACATTTATTCATTGGTGTCGCACAATTATATTAAGTATTACTGAGTCAGAAATTTAATTTGTAAATACTTCATTTAATTGTTTTACCAGTGGAAGTCATTGTTTTTTGTTTTTTTGTAAAAAAATCACCAGCAATTCTATTTTTACAGTGAACAAAAAAGTGCCCCAATAATCAACAATTATTAATCCACTGTTTTATGTATTATGTTTTTTTTTACAGTTTCCAAAAGCTGGGATTTCACTTCTTTTATGTTTTTTAAGGGCGTAATCTTGCACTATTAAAAGAAAATTCTTCAAATTACCTCAGCTAGTGACCTCAATCAAATTTTTGAGTCTCATTTAATTTAAGTTGTAAATGCTAAATTTAAAAAGTGTCTCAACGGTTGAAGTATCTCTTTTTTCTTTCTTTTTTAACTTCATCAAACAATTCTTTTTTTTACAGTGTTGACTTTGGTCCAATATCCCTTCCATAAAGTTTAATATCTTATTGTAGCAAAAGCAGAATTACTTAAGCTATTTTTTTTTTCCCCTGCTAAGTAACGATTACAGGTCATTATTATTATCTCCCAAATTATACCCTTTTTTTTTAACAGTGCAACTCAAATGCAGACCTTCTGGTTTACGGGAAGTTGCAGAACTGAATAAATAATCAGGAATAAATGCACATTTTTTTAATTCTTTTTAATGTGTATCTATAAAAAAAGTATAATATTACTATTAATATAAATAAATTATAATCTGAAGACAGAAACCGTCGGTTTTTGTTCGGGTTTCTATTTGGACCGGTTCAGTCCGAGCCCAAACGAGCCAATCTGGCCCGACTTCAACGACTGAGTTTTTAGAGTGCTTTTGCCAACACGGGTCATGTGCTGAGAATTTTAACAAGAAGTTCAATAACTTCACTTTGATATAGTTTATGATGCAATTAAATATTTCTTGTTCGATTCATCATCAAAGCCTGTAAATGAAAACTGTCATTTTTTATTTTTTACAGTGCAGTCAGGTGCGCCGCAAAAAAACAGACAAAAAAAAAAGCAGCGCAATATTTGATTAATTCAGATTTACTTTCACATGAATATTTCATCTTTTCATCTCAGAGTCTGATTTGAAGCCGGATGTCATTATTTTAACTATTACAACCTGAAGTCTGACGTCACTGCGTCTTTTTATTTAAACTTTATTTTAACTTAAGGATTTCATTTGGAGTGGGAATCTTTTTTTCTCCGCTGCTTCACTGCGCAAAGTTATTTATTATAAGTAATTTAGAATAAGTTATTTAGTATAAGTTATTTATTATAAGTTATTTCGTATAAGCCTCTGCGGGGTGATGAAGACTCCTTTGCGTCAGAGACGCTGATTATTTTTGCACGTCTTCATCCAATTTAATTTGGTAACAATTATATTTCCCCTCTTTGAGTAGAAGAAAAAAGAAAAAGAACGAAAATGTGGTGGAAATAAATACCAGAAAGGCGCAGATGAGTTTAATTAGACGCTCGTTTCATAAAATGGATTTTTGTTTAATATCAGGTTCGAGTTAAAAAACCCAAAGCTTAACAAAGACATTTAATATCTTTCATTTATTAAAGTGAAGTGTTTAAAATAAAGGAATGGGTGCGGAAAATAATGAAATTAAAGCTTTAGAACGACGAAATAATGAGGCTGAGGCCGTTTGGATGAATTATTCGTTTAATTTCTCCGACAGTTTTTTCTTTTTGTTGTTGTTTGTTTATATTAAAGATATTTTACATCTGTAAAATAGTGACAGGACGGAACAACAAAAATAAATTCCCACTATAACGAAATAAAATACACCCATACTTCATAAAATAGTTTGTTTTTCTTTTTAAATATATAATTATAATAATAATATCAATGCGTGAAATGCGATCAATTAAAAATCAATGCGATATTAAAGATAAATAAAGTATTTGTGAGTTATTTCTAACAATGTGTAAAAGTAAAAACGAACGTTTTCCCCACATGAAGACAGAACCACCAACACAAAAGTGTGTTTTCTTGTTTATCTCGAGGGTTCAGCTCGTTTTCTTTTTTGTCCCCTGAGGAAGAGACTCTCCCTTCCTTTATTTTCCACACTTGAGCCTTTAAGAGGCCAAGATGTTTCTTAAAAACTGCTGCAGCTTCTTCACAGCCTCCAGAGATCGGAACCAAATACAGAAACACTCTAAAAAAAATATATAAGAACACATAAAAGACATTTTCTTGCAGCACCGGCGTTGATTTTCTCCTTAAATATATTCTAAAATCCTTTAATTATAGGCTTTATTGAAGATATGATGATATAAGCACGTTTTTCTTTCTACTGCAGAACAACTAATCAACACATACACTGTAAAAAAAAATACAAAAATGAAATAATAATAATTGTTCACTTGTAACACTCAATTAAATTAGGCATTAATCTAAAATTTAAGTTGGATTTAATTAATTTTGATAGATTTGAGGAGTCACTTTTTTTTCAGGGGTCTAATCATGCACTGTAAAGAAAAGTGGTCAAGAACATAAATAAATTACTTCAACTAGTAACCTAAATTAAATTAGGTCAGGATTTTTGAATCTAGCAATAATCATTTTATATGAAAATACTTATTAATTGTGTCACAAATGTATGTTGTTTTTAAATCACCTACAATTCTCTTTTTTACAGTGTGTAATATGTGCCTTAAAAAAATAATGTTGCTTTTGTGCTCCAATACTATTCAAGTAATTATTAAATATTAGGTTCTTTTTGAAGGTGAAAACAGATATGAGGAATTTGTAAAGCTGGAATTTCAAATTATTTATGCTTCTGAAAGTGTAATTATGCACTGTAAAAAGAAAAATTGTTGAGGAGCTTCAAGAATTAACATCTAGTAGCAAGATAAATAAAGTATTTTTGAGTCTAAGGTATTAATTTAAGTTGATAACAGTTAATTTAAGTGTTTGTTACCCTTTGAAGTAAGTTTTGGAGATCATCAAACAATCCTCTTTTTTTTACAGTGCAGACACACATTCTGACGCCTCTTGGTCCAAAAATGTTTTTTTTTTAAATGTGGAAAAACAATCATAGAGAAGACAGAAAAGTGTCCAGATGTCCCCAGGAAGGGACATGTGAGGGTTTTCCACAGTTCTCACAGAAACGAGAGGAGAGCGATCGTTGTGGGAAAAACGAGGCCTGAGATAAAACAGAGCGAAGAATATCAGAAGTGATCGTCTAACAGGAGCCAGAAGAAGCAGAATACGTCACCTGATCTGATGGACACGGATCAATTTCTAGCCGTCAGACCTCTGTCTCCATCTGAGGACGCCTGGTAGACATGAATCATCCCTGCATGGATGCCTCCTACTGTGTGTGTGTGTGTGTGTGTGTGTGTGTGTGTGTGTGTGTGTGTGTGTGTGTGTTTAATGTTTACCTATGCTGAGCTGATGCTTCAAATATCTAAAATGATTCTGTTCAAACCGTCGGTTGCAGCTCTAAATAATGTGGACGTGCATCAGGATGATTAGACGCACTAAAAGTCCTGCTCAGATATCTCCGCACTGTAAAAACAGAATTGTTTGAAAAAAATTAAGTAGTAACACTCAATTAGATTTAGAGTATTTACATCTTAAATTAATATGTTGGGCTCCATTTTAATTTAAGTTATTACCTGAAGATATTTCTTTAAATTCATCAACTGTTTTCTTTTTACAGTGCATGATTAGACCCCAAAAGCATTAAAAAAAAAAAAAAAAGCATAGGAAATTCTCCAAATTGCTTTTAAAAATGACTTTTTCACAGTTTTTACCTTCCAAAACCTAAATTATGAAAAATTAAATACATATTTGTTTATTATTGTTTCACAAATCTGACATTATAAAAGTTACACACTGTAAAAATAGAATTGTTGGTTATTTAAAAAATAAAGGCGTCCTCTCATGACACAATTTAGTATTTACAACTTAAACAATACTAAAAAATACTTTATTTAATCTAGGTTACTATTTGAACGAATTTCTTTTAAGTTCATAGAAAATCTTCTTTTTACAGTGCATGATTGGATATCAAAGGCGTAAAAAAAAAGTTACAATTCCATCTTTGGAATTTCTTCAAATCTCTTTCATTATAAAGGATTTTTCAAACTCAAATATTAGACTCAGTATTATCTAATTTAATCTATTGTTACCCATCAACAAACTCTTTTTTTTTACAGTGTAGTTTAATCATTAGAGGTGGACAATATAAAAAAAAAAAAAAAGGTCTTTTCTCAGGATGAAATCTTGTTTTTATTTGTTTAATTTTAGCTCTAAAATTCACACAAAAAAAATCAATGAGGTCAATTCTTTTATTTTATAGTTATATTATTATATTTGAAGTTTTATAAAAGTCCATGTTTCTATTTCTACAAATATTTATTTATATTACATTTGTGTATTAATCAAATATTAGATCAAATATTAGACAATCTCTAAACAAATATTTAGAGATTGTCTAATATAAAAAAAAAAAGACTTTAAGAAGTGGGAATTAATAAAACAAATCTGAGTTTGATTCTAGAATAAATCTAAATATGCAAAAAAAATATCAGTTATGTTTAAAGTGGCGATTATTACTAAATTAAAACAAAAAACCCCCAAAGAGGTAATTTTAAAAAGATTAAACACGTTATTAAAACCCAAAAGTTTTTTAAAAATAAAAATAAAGTGATTTGCGGAGCAAACACCAGACATTAAAAACAACAACAACAACAAACGAATTAATCAGAAGGATGGCGATGATGTCGTGCAGAATTCAAACGTGACGCTGGAACCTCCTGCAGCGAGAAAAACGCCGCTTCCCCCAAACAGGCAGGCAGCTTTGTAATAGAGTCCTTACTATCTTATAAACCCTGGCAGGCTGTTCTTTGGGTCCGAAGAGCTTTAAGCCTCCCTCTTTGACACACACACACACACACACACACACACACACACACACACGCACACACACACACACACACTCTTGAGCCCTTGCAGGCCTCCATAGGGAGGCTGGGGCAGCAGATGTGGGGTCAGCGCTGCAGGGCCTCACGTGAGGCCTCGGCTGAGCCCAGCTGAAACCTCCAGCGCATTAATCCTACCTGGATGATCCTTTTATATGCTTGAGTTAGTTATCAGAGAAATAAAACAACTAGAAAATGAATCGAAATCAAGCAGATATTCTTTTAAAGGAGTATTACGGGGAGGAAAAGAAAGAAACCCCCGTCAGAGATTAGCAGATGTGCTTTCATCTGGAGCGCCGGGACACGTCTGAGCAGCTTTATGTGTGGCGGAAGGAAGTTTGTGCATTTGAACTTCCGTACCTTTTCTTTTTTGTGTTTTTTTATATGAGGGCATAAAACGTTACAGCCTTTATAGCTTCACGTAAACAACCATGTGTCCAAACCCTGGTGAGAACATTCTTTTTTTGGGGGGGGGGTTTAGCGTCACCGCCGAGGATTCTCAAGATGTGACGATGGGGGCCTGGATATAATGTACAGACACGCTAAGTCGGCGAGACTGCGTGGTTTGTGAGGGATATCTAACGTAAAGCGGTTTCCCAAAACATGTTTCCATTCCTACCTGCTGACTGTGTGAGGCGTTCAATGCCCGTCTGACTCACAGCTGCTGCTGCTGCTGCTGCTGCTGCAGGGCGGGCGGCTAATGCAGCCAATTAAAGTTTAATCCAGTGATGAAGCATTGTCTCAGGGAGATAACGGAGCGGCTAAGTGGTCCTGACCCCAGAGAGAGAGAGAGAGAGAGAGGGAGAGAGAGGGAGAGGGAGAGAGAGAGGTGGGATCACTGCTGCTGATGGACAGGTCAGGGGTCAGAGCGGTGAGGAAAATGTCACATTTTCACGTCACCCAAACGCCAAAAGTCGTTCGGACCCTGTAATGAAATTGGCGCCATATTGGTTTGGGTCAACTTTTTTAATGGAAAGGTGAGAATTAAGTTGGAAAATCAGGGATTGGATGGCGAGGCGTGAGCTGCAGGTAAAGGAAAGTAAAGCGAAAAGAAAAGGCTCAAATGTTAATTAACGTGAAGTAGGAAATACCCGTGAGCACGGGTTTATCCTTTATTCATATAATAATGTTATTTTATTTTCTTCAAAACTTTTATTTAACCAGATCAAGGATCTTTCTTCTTTTTAAAAATATATATTTTAACGTAGTTTTCTGTAGCAGCTGTAACTCAAAATTCAAACTTGTTGGACCAACAAAACCGGATTAATTTGACTTCACTGCTTTGAATGAATCCAAACTCTAAAAAAATACAGTTAAGTGAAGTCAAATATGTATTTAATAATATGTCGTTGTAAGAGTATGTATCTATTATCTGTCTGTTATTTTATTATATCCAACAATGTTATTTAATGTTATTTAATTGAAGCAGGAGAATCAGCGATCCAGGATCTCCTGTGCCGAGGAGGCAGCAGCAAACGTCATAAAGGTCTAAACGAGTTAAAACGACAAAGTTGACCAAATCTGAGACAGCCAGCAATAATAATAATAATAATAATAATAATAATAATAATAATAAAAGTCCTCCCTGGACAGGTATGTGAAGAAATATGTCATAGTGAAATCAAGAAAGGTGATGCAGAGAGTTGAGGACCCTCCCCTGATGGGTGGTCCAGTTTACAGAACATCTACAGATGTATTTGTATCTGCATTACTTCTGCTACGGAAGAGGATTAGTGCCACGTATGACATTTGAATTTTCTTTTCTTCAAACTCAGAATTCTGACTTCAAACACAGAATACTGACTTTAATCCAGAATACTGACTTCAAACACAGAATTATAACTTTATTTCAGAATACTGACTTTAAACTCAGAATACTGACTTTAAACTCAGAATTATGACTTTAATCCAGAATACTGACTTCAAACACAGAATTATGACTTCAAACACAGAAGTTCAAAAACGTCTCATGAAGCCCCATTTGAGAATAAAGTGAGAATTTTGTAGTTTGAAGTCAGAAATCAGAGAATAAAGTCAGAATACCAGCCAAAAAAAAAAAAAAAAAAAAAAATCACGCTGTGGCCGTAATCCTCTTCCGTATTTCGGCATCGATATAAGTGAAGAAAAATGCAGCCGATCTGAATGAACGTGTTGGGGCTCTGCGTTAAAATAAAGAAACCACACATGCAGCTCTTCCAGACCGGCGCTCTGGTGACTCAGACAGACGTAGCGAGTTGCTAATTCATCAGGATTTATGAGGCTTATGGGACTATTGTCATGCGCCTCTCCAGATAATGGTCTTTAGAGTAGATGCAGCAACAAGATTAGCTGCAAAATTTCCACACCTTCCTGCTGCTGCAGAGCGGGCAGGCAGCGACAGAGCGCCGCGTATGAAACAAAGAGGCCACTGTTAGAGACGCACTAATTATTCACTTTAGCAGGCAGGATTGTGACTAATGGTGTGTTTACGGAGATGAATGGGACAAAAGCTGTGGCAGTGAGAAAGTGAGGGCCACTTTGCAGTAAAGTCCTTTATGAAGCTTTTATTAACTACTTAGCAAGAACACAAATACAGGAAATAGCATAAAGTGCAGCAGGATACGAGTCAAGCGAAGGATTCTCAAGTGTCCCGTTCTCATTTTCTACGTTCATATAAGCAGCAAGTCAAAGAAAATCAGTCATATAACTGACTATAACTGTGACCGGTCACAGTTTTGTTTAATTTTGTTCATTAAACCTTTAATAATAGATTTTTTTAGCAATAAAACACACTTGGGTTTTAAAAATATGTAGATTATAATTGTGAGATGGGACGGCGTTCAGGTTGTAATGTAATAATTCAAAGATAAAACATCTGCATTATGTAATTACATTGTTATTACACTTTGTACAGACCGTGTTTAATTTTGTATATTAACCTTATATTGTTAATACCTTATTTATTATTATTATTATTTATTATTAGCTTTATCTTTATTTAATATATATATCTATCTATATATATAGATATAGATATATAGATATAAATGAATGTTTATATCTATATATAGATATATTTAAAGATATAAATGAATATTTATATGTCTTTATTATTCATTTCTCACTTTACAAATGTTAAGAGCCGTTATAATGCCCTAATCTCTCCGTGGGGATTAATAAAGTTCTTTCTATTCTACTCTGCTCTATGATCCGTTTCTATTTAAAAAGCAACAAAACACACTTAAAAGTAGTTTATAACCGTGTGATGTGATGGCTTTCAGGTTATAGTGCAATAATGCACGTATTAAACAGCTAATAATGTAATTACAAAGTGTAATTACATTGTAATTACACTTTGTAAAAACGTGACACGCACATTTAAATCCTAACATACTTCTAAAGTGTAAATACGTGCTTTCTCTCGTTACGTTTTCTGTTTTATAAAATAATATAAATATTGTTTTTTAGTCTCAGGTGTGTTTTCTCTGATCTCTGATGCTCGTCCGCCGTTGGCGTAAAAGCCACTCCTGATCAAATCAGGCTAAATGAAGTCGGATCCATGAGGTTCCAGGTTTTAAAATGAGACGTGAGAGATTTAAGTTTGTGGCCCTTCAGCATAGATAACCTGTAAAAACTGGATTTAGTCCATTGTTGTTAATAGTTTTAGGTTGTTGTGTCCGTCTCACTGCTCCCAGCCTCAGGAGGTTAATCCTGCAGCTCGGGTGGCTGTGTGTGTGTGTGTGTGTGTGTGTGTGTGGGTGTGTGTCAGGAATCACACAAGAACACTCTGTGTTCCACTCAAAAATTCCAACTTGCAGACAGAAAGCAGCAAATCTTGAAAAAAAAAGAGGAATCGCATTGATTCTCCCTTTAAACATGTAATAGAAGCCGAGTAATCATCCCTCCAAGTGCTTCCAGGCAGAGTACTGTACAATCAACTGAAATTTGTAGGAACGGAAAGCCCTGGCAGAACCCGGGCTCCTGAGATCATGTCTGTTTTATTGGGGGATAAATGTTGCCATTGACATTGTGGAGGGAGGAGGGGGGGGGGGGGGGGGGGGGGGGCGTGGCTGGCCCAGCTCTAATTGGCTGCATTAGCATCATCATTGCTGAACACCCGCCCCTCCCAATCTGGCTGCGGCGGCTCGCGTCTGATTGGCTGCGTCAGCATTCCAGCGCAATTTACAAGCCACCTTGGGGATCTTTCTTTTTCTTCCTTTCCCCCCCTCGCTACCTCGTTTTTTATTTTCTCTGCCAGCGCCTAACAAGCATCTACATATGTGTGTGTGTGTGTGTGTGTGTGTGTGTGTGTGAGTGTGTGTTTCATGATTTTTGTCTGCGCCAATACGCAGAGGCTGACAGCAGTGGAAGATTTGATTGAATCCATAAGAGAGAGAGAGAGAGAGAGAGAGAGGGTTTTTACTTAACGTTTGATGGGGGGGGGAAACCCCTTCAGCTCTTCATCCAACAAAAGGGCGTTGAACCTCTCAGGGATCTGATCAGAACCTGAAAAAGAAAGTAGAATGAAATAAAAGAAAGAGACACAAAGACCCTTTGCAGGTACTTAAGAATGATTTCATAAGCGGTTAAAGACTCGTAATCCTTCTTCTCTCCGCGTCCAGCAAACCCATAACAGCCGGCGCTGATACCTCCTCCGCCTTCAGATCCCTTAAACCGTTCGGTTCTGATACTTTGTGACCAGAGGAGGAACATGTCGGAACTCAATCTAGAATACGACAGCAGATAATCGACGGGTAGCGACGTCCGCTGGAAAATGTTTTTACGATACGATACGACATGAAACGAGATAAATTCAAAATACGGCACCTCTACGTACACAAAGACCAACACACACACAAACTCACATGCACACACACAAACAAAGGCACACACACACACACACACACACACACACACACATAAACACAAACACACAGACTCATAGATATGATTAACTGTCAAACAGAACCAATGGAAATAAACAAACAGATATTCTGGGTCACACACCTTCTACCTTTCCCCCCACCCCCACCCCCACCTGACCAGAGGAGGTGGGGGTGGGAGGTGGGGGTACAGCAGGATTTTGTGAATCATCTTTTCCACCACCCAGGCCCGTTTAATCCCAGTGTGTGTGTGTGTGTGTGTGTGCGTGTGTGTGTGTGTGTGTGTTGGATGGGGGATCCCCGAGGAAGTCCCGCCCCTGCAGTAGAATGTAATTGGGGCCCACAGTCGGCGCCGTCAGTTGGGCTTCATAGTCGGTCAGCAGATCGTCTTTAAGGGAGTCGTGTTATTTTATCTTAGATTATAAAACGTTTCTTCTGAATCTCCAAAAAACAAAAAAACACTTATATAGACTTACTTCGCTATAATATCAGATAAATTGAGGAGGAGCTTTGCTGCGTATCGTTTCCTAGCGCTGGACCTGAATCCGACTGAACCGTCTAGAACCCGACCCACAGAACGTGCCTCTAATAACTTCACCTGCGGCCCACCGCTGGAAAGAACTTGTTGGCTAACTTTAAGAACGTGCAATATTTAACGAGAGGGATTATGAGTGTGTGTTGTCGTGACTCACTACGTTAAATGTCTAGTCGCTGTGTTGAAATGCAAAGTAAAACAAGCAAACCCTCCAATGACACACACTGATTTGATGTCTGATGTCAGGAGGGCGTCGCTTCTCTACCTCATATCGCCTCATTACTTAACTCCCATGAGTTTCTGTTTCTCACCCAGATACAACCAATCGTCCATAACATTATAACCACTGACAGGTGACGTCAGATCAATCAATCAATAGTTAGTTCCACAGAGACTCAACCAATCCTCCACGAGCGAGAACATGGAGACAGGGGAGAGAAAAAACTGTCCTTTAACAGGCAGAAACCTCCAGCAGATCCCGACTCAGGGTGGACGGCCTACTGCCATGAGACGTTGTGATTGGTTCTCAAATGAAAATGATGAAAGTAAAAACTTTTCTTTTTTTTTTTTTTATTGTTATTTTTAGTCTATTTCTTATTGGAATCAGAATAAAAAAATTTTTTTATATTAACTCAACAAGTAACAAAATTCTGTTTAAGGCTTTATTGTTTGTTTAACCCCGAAATAAAATCCTACTTATTGAATAGAACTTCTCCTGGTAGCCCCTTTTACAGCCGTGGTGTCCCCCAGGGCTCCATCCTTGGCCCCTTACTGTTTAGCATATACTAGCTGATACCGGGTTCGTGTTTTAAACAGGTTCTGGAAGAGTCACAGAATTTATTTAGTGGTAAATAGTGACTCGAAAATGTGATCAAACAAACACGGGACATTAGAAGGTTTTAAGAAACTTAGTTTTAATTGTGGAAGAAAAAATAACAAAGTGAAATCAGGAAAAGTAAGATTAAGGAAAAAAAAAACATAAATCCTAAAAGCTCCGACGAGGAGCAGCAGAATCTCAGAACCGGGTTCTGGGTTCTCTTGGGTCGAACTTCAAGTATTAATGATTCTGCAGTTTGTGTGTTTGTTTTCTGGTCAACACCGGTTTGTATCATCACATCTGTTGCCAATCAAATGAGTTTGATTGACAGGAACTGACGGTCCGATCAGTTAGCCGGGCTTAATCTCAAAGTGTGTCTGCGTTGGATTCCACAAACTGCCGTTGCCAAACGGTAACCGGCCTCGTCACATGCAGCAGCCCGTTATCCCGGGCGAGTGGGTCCGACTGTAACTTCACGTCCCACCGGAGCGGAACAATCCTCCCGCGAGAATCTCACCGCTTTCCTTTCAGGAATTTACACAACATCATCCACAATTAGCCTCGCATCGTCCAAATATGTAGGAATTAAAGAACATGTCACTCAAGCGGCAGCAATTTGTCCTTTTATTCTTTCTTCTTTTCTTTTCTTTTCTTTCTTGACTTTTAGTGGTATAAACAACTCTCTGGTTGGCGCTGGAACTTTGCCTTCGGCGTTTTCTCTACATGTGGTTAGTGTGATCTCTAACGGAGCCGGCGAGAGACGTCCAAATGAACCTCATCGTCTCACCTGAGCAGACACGTGGAGGAAGATCAGCTTTAACGGATTCCCACTTTCCCGTCAGACGCGGCTGAACAGATTCATAGACTCGTATTAACGATTGTTGAAGGGTTATTTACGGACCCCCGGGCCAGTTTCACGGCAAACCTCCGCGGATCCACCTGCCCTGTTTGCTGCGGATGATTACAGCCTCATGATGGAGATAAACGCCATCCTGCAGACAGACCATAATAAGCTGCTCGTGGCCATGCCCCCTGGAACGGCTATTACACTGTAAAACATCTGATTCTGCTGCATTATTGCGAAATAGTGACGTGCTGGGAACTGCAATGCATTCTGGGACAATTACAGGAAGGGTATTTTTCAATGTGGAGCTCATTTTATTGTAAAATTCTGACTTTATTTCTTGTAAACTACGACTTTTTTTTCCAAAAATTTTGCCTTTTTTTCTAAAGAAAAAATACAACTTAATTCTCAATTAAAATTTTTACTTTTTCTCTTTAAATTTCGGCTTTAATCTCATTAAATTATGACTTTTTTCACGTATAATTATGACCTAATTCTCATAAAATGTTGACATTTTTAGTTAAACTCAATCCTCATTCAATTCTTATTTTTTTCTTGTAAACTACGACTTTTTTCTCCCAAATTCTAGTTTTTTTCCATGAAAAATTGAAACTTAATTCTCATCAAATTCTGACTTTTTTCACGTGTAACTGTGACTTTATACTCATAAGATTATGAGTTTTTTTCCCATAAAATTATGACTTTTTCTCTTTAAATTTCCGCTTTATTGTCATTAAATTATGATATTTTCCACGTATAATTATGACTTTTTTTTTGTGTGGTTCAGGTAAAGATCAAAGGCTGGGTTTAGAGTCAGGGGAGCGTTTTTTTCCTCAAAACTACAATAATAAACATTTGAATCTGGAAAACGTCGAAATTGCAATTCAAAATAAATTCAACATTAAAGAAAATATGTATTATTTCAGCTGGTGGACGCCATCGTTGTCGCTTGATGATCAATCATAGAACAATATCCTGTAGAAACATTTACATTTTCTTATATCAAATTTGCACGTTTTGAAATGATGGAACGACGTTAGCAGAGGACTAACGAGATATCGTGAATGATCGTTGTCGCACGATTTGTATATATTGGGATCCACGCGGCCCTCAAAGGCGCCAGATTCCACCATCTGACTTTCTGAAGCACTGGCAGAAGTTCTAAACTCGGCCTACGCTGTTGTCCACCAAAAATCCATCCAGTTCTTCCTCACACTGACGCCTATGAGGATACAAAACCCGAACCGTGAAATAGTTTTTGAGTTATCTCGTTATCAGAAAGGATCCGCGGCGGCGATGATCTCAGAGAGTGAGAGAGAGAGAGAGAGCGAGAGAGAGAGAGAGAGAGAGTGGGATTAGAGTCAGGTAAAGGGAAGGGAAGGGAGGTGAGTCAGTGAAATTATACTTGGGAGGAAGGATGAGAGATGGAAGTGTGTAATTGGTTGCCAGGAGAGGATTAACCTGTCTGCCTCCAGCCTCTCCCTTCTACCTTAACCCATATAGTATAAACCCTCGTTACCTAGCAACCATCCTCTTTCTCTCTCCCTCGCCCTCTCTCTCTCTCTCTCTCTCTCATAGAGAACCTCTTCCTCCCTTCGGCTCCATCACGCTCACACAAACTCCTCCAGAACGATGAAGTAACCAGGAGGCATTTTTTGTTCTTCACCTGATTTGATTGACAGATTGATTGGACTCCCAGCGAGGGAACCGAACGCAACTGGTTCCCTTAAAAGCGGCATAATTAAAGGCATTGGAGGCCATCCCCCTTTTCCTTTTATCTCTGGATTTATGTTTGATTGACGCTTTGAGACTCGGTACCACACGCAGGCACTCAGAGCGCCCCGCAAGGCGAGCAGAGACTCGTCCGTGTCCGACGCACACCCCTGTGAACGGATGGCGT
This sequence comes from Lophius piscatorius, assembly GCA_009660295.1. Lineage (NCBI taxonomy): Eukaryota > Metazoa > Chordata > Actinopteri > Lophiiformes > Lophiidae > Lophius > Lophius piscatorius. Next base: position 26,467 of record VRLP01005624.1, read on the forward strand.
TCGGGGAGGTTCCCACCCCACCGCCGTATGACAACACACAATGGGACAGGAAGTAGCAGCCAGACGACGCACACACCTTCCTCCTGGGCTCTGTCTGAACAAACATTCGGTCGAGGACAATAAGATTAATGGCTGAATGCTCAATGATGAGAACGCTGTCAGGGACGAAGAGAGCCATTCATCAAACTCACGTTGTTATAACGCAGTGATAATCTCATGGGATTTCAGATCGGGGATATCATGAAAGCGTCGTCTCCGCCGCAGATCCTCCCTGTTTCAACCTGATAACTCCACAAACTATTTCATGGATTAAGTTTTACGCTAATAGTTTATGTTTCACTAATAAAGGAGTTTTTTTACCAAATAAATATGTCCAGTTTTCTTTGGATGTAACTTTCTAGCTGTTAGTCCGATTTTGTCCAAATTCGGTCCATACATATCGACTTGAGGACATCTATCTTCTGTATGTCATATTTTCCTCTAATTGTTCAGATTTTACTCACTAGGGGGAGCTTTTGTGCAAAACCCCCCTAAAAAAACAACCTGTTTACACATAACTCACAAACTTTTTCAAACTTTAGAACCTCATAGAATTTAGTGTGAGGAAGAACTGGCTCGATTTTGGGAAAGGTCGGTTGTATACTTCCGACACTAGGGGGATCTTTATCTCAATACATTTTCGGGCCTTAACTTCTCAACCATTGTTCTGATTTAATCCAGATTTGGGGTCTTAAAGGGGGATCTAACTCGGAAAGCCTAAGGGTCCAAGGATGGAGCCCTGGGGGACACCATTGGTCAAAGGGGACACAGTCGAGGAGATCAACCAAAAAAGGTTGATCTAATCTAGTAAAATTTACTTTTTTCTATTAAATAGCAAATTTCTATTAAGCCGGATTTTTCTTTTTTTCTCTTTTTCTTTTTTTTTTACTGTTTGAAAACAAACCAATGATCTAAACAACTTGTCATTTTATGAAATCACTAAATGTCCCCAAATACAACATCCATTCTTTCTTTGCGAGATCATGAAAGGGCGCTCCATTAGCTCGTAAAAAATGCAGGGGGATTGGGGTCTCTTTGGAGATAAACCCTTTCTGTTAAACGTGGCCCTAGCTAAATAAATAAATAAATAAATATACAGTCGAGGAGAACTTGTCGAGATTTCTCCTGCATGACTTCAGGTTAAATGAACATTTCTGTGTTTAATCTGTATTAAAATGAAACTTTCTCATTGTGGATTTTTACTTTCCTTCAGTTTATTTAAAGTGCAGAAAAGAATCTGTAACTTATTTATCGTTGGACTGATAATGAAAATAGATCTGGACTCTTTCCTCATCGTGGGAATTCTCCGTCACTCAAAAGTTCTACACGACCGCCGCAGATGAATCACCTTCTTTCCCGCGGTGCTAATGGGCGCCGTGGCGAGTGACGGCCACCCACCCATGAACGCCGTGAATGATGTCGGATCAGCTGAAGAGGCCGCCGACGATCCATCAAAGTCGGGCTTACTGTGAGCGGGCGGATCTGATAACGAGGCACTTTGCAGCTCCGCTGACTAACACGGTGCAAAAAGAAGAAGAAGACGAAGACGAAGAAGACGAAGAAGAAGAAGAAGAAGAAGACGAAGAAGAAGAAAGTTGAAGTCATTTGTTCATGTCAGTCGGGACGAATGACCTTTGATGACCTCACCGAGAAAAAAGGTCAACAGACTTTGAAAAGAAGAATTTAATATAAAATGACAAATCGTTTGATCAATCGTGTTTTTAAACATTTTAATAACATTATCTTATACCGTTTAGTTAAGTATGTTAACTGAACTATAAACTGTACTTTATATACATGATCCCTCCTCCGGGGCGGCCCCTTTGACCCGTGGTGTCCCCCAGGGCTTCATCCTCGGCCCCTTAATCTTTACAGTCATATTATAATTTTTCAATAATATAAACAAAAGAGACTCAACCAATCGTCTCAGCGGGACATAAAAAAGAACTTTTTGATTTTTAAAGTTTACAGTTTGAACTAGTTACTAATAATAATCACAGACTTTCAGCAGTTTTACCACTTTAAATGATAATAAAGCCTAAACTTTCAATTTGGCCTCACCTTCATTTCTTTAAACAAACCCGGTCCTTTAAAGTCCTTTGATGTCCTCACCCCACAAACATGCAAAAATGATTTCAGCTCATACTCTAATTCTTTGGGGCGTCCATGAATTGAACATTTTTAAACACTCTGAATTCACCCACTGAATGACAAAGTAAAGAAAAATGTACTTATAGAATTATTATTATTATTTGTATCGCATGGAAAATAATGACTTTTAATTAGATCAGCTCAACTTTGTTGTTTTATAAAGTTACATCATAAATCCTCACATTGTTATAAAAAAAACAATCCAGATTTTTTTAAATAAGACTTTCTCTATAACCTCCTCGTCGATGACCCCTGTGACCCGCGGTGTGCCCCAGGGCTTCATCCTGGGCCCCTTACTCTTCAGCACATACATTCTACTGCTGGGTCGTATTAAAAAACGAAACCCAAAATGAGCTCAACCAAAGAGTTGTGCAGGACATTAAAGCTCCTTCTGACTCTCTTATTCCTAACAGCCCCTGAATGCATCATGTGAGAAAATCATTTTTGATCAGAGCAGCTTTAAGTTCAACTAAATCCTAAAATTTAAGGCTTTTCGATTCCATTTAGTTACTTGCGTGCCGCGAGAAACCCCCCCCCCCCAAAAAACATGAAACGAAAACTCTGCAACAAAGAATAAAATCGGATGCATTGATTTGGGCCTGAGCCCCGGTGGAGCTGCCACATGGTATTAGAGCGTGAGCCGGGACGCACAGCAGAACCGCCCTCTGCATCCCAGAGCCCAGGATTACACTTTTTAAACAACATCTGTCTTTTCTTCTCCGTCGCTCTCTGTTTTCAGGAGGGGACGGCATAAACAAGCCAATACGCATCCAAATCATAAAGCATTATCTTGATCCAGCGCCCGTCTGCTGTGTACGCTGACAGGGATTACAAATTACCAGGTTTGTGTATTATTTTGCTTGGCTGCTTACGGTTTGGTTTTCCCTGTGTGTAAGCAGATGTGGTTCCGATTTCTCAGAGCCAAGTAAGTCTGTGTTTTAAAGTCTTCACGCATGAGGGTTTCGCCTGCAGGGCGCGGTGATGTCGTCTGTGGCGGAGCGGCCGGTCCCAGCGCCAGCAGAACCGCTAACTAACCAGCAGGCCGCTCTGCAAGCAGTTAACCCGATGAGCCGACTGGTCAGTTTAAGAAGAAGAGGCCCGCTTATGCTCACAATTATCAGTTAGGGGAGCCAGGAAACACTAATTTGGGGCAGAGGACTGAATCCTGGTTAAAGCTAAGGGGGATTAAGACTAAGAGCTAATCGCTGTGCCTCAGCGGGACCACCTGAGAGGTCTGCGAATCAGGGCATGCCCACCCCGAACACACACGTCCTTAACCGCTTAAGAGAGCAGCGTCCTCTCAAAGCTCATACAAAGTTGGACCGTGCAACCATGGGAACCCAGACAAACACCAGGAGAACATGAAAACCCCAGGGCCGGAGGGGGGATTTGAACCCGGAACTGAGCTGCACAACATCCAAATAACAGTCAAATAAAAGAACCAACATGAGCAGGGGAGCGATCTGGCCCCCCTAATGTGTTAGAAAGGTGCCCACAAGTATTAGGGGGTTAAAGTTTGACCAAAGACTTGATTGAAACCAAAACCCTGAAAAAAGAACCGGTCAGACGACCTAGTTGGGTCTGTAGAATTAAAATGAAATAGTTAAATATTTAATCAGGAGAGATTTTATAACAAAAACGCAAACATGATCATGTGTTTTCTACCATCCAGGACATCTTTGGCCCCAATACCCAAAGATTAATAGTTTAATGTAAAGAGGAAAAAGAAAAAGAGAGGGAGAATGTTTTTTTTTTTATTAATATTTGTCATTTGTTCTCCAAAAAAATTCCTAGTAATAACAAGTTAAACCCTTTATTATGTCCTGCTCAACGTTTTGCTTGAACTCATTTCGAAAAATTACTTCTTATTGAGAATATGTGACTGAATCTGTTCATTATAAGACCCTGTTGAAAAATATATACGTTAAAGAGAAAGGGGCCTATGACGGAGCCCTGGGGGACTCCACAGGTCAAAAGGGCCACCGAGTGGGACGTATACTTAATAATTCATTCTTTGATTAATGTCGGCATAAGTTGGTTATTACTAATACTAAAAACTGAACTCTAACTGAACTGAAATTCTATTTAAACTTCTTTTTTTTAACCCTCTATCTCGCATCTATTTGCATTTTTGATAGTTTCTGCGTATTTTCACTTTTACTTCTTAGGTGTGCAAATTCTTTTTTCTCATTATGCACATTAAAATAATTCAACTTTTTTGTTTAGAATTGAGAAATATGTCAAAAGTACAAAGAAAAAAAAAAGCACTTCATCAATGAGAGTCTGTCAAAAATAATAATAATGATAATAATATCGTTACAGAATCTTATATCTCACAAAATCAAAGGGAAGGGATATTATTACTGTTTAATAAATTTAAAAAACAGTTTTAAAAAATTGGTCCAACTTGCATAGAACACAAAAATAAACGGGGCCGAATAAAGTTTGTTGAAAAAATATATATATTTTTAAAAAATAAAAAAAATAAAAAAATCGATATATATAAGTATATAAATAAAAGAAATACAAACATAGAAATTCAGTTGAAAAATGTCAAGTGTTAAACTTTTTTAATGTCGTCTGTAAAACCGACGACATATACGGCGCCCAAAACGACTTATTTAAAATGTAGAACATCAACATGAGGTCATGTTAACTTTGGAAATCGTGCCAACAAACTGTCAGTCTGAAAAGTAAAAAAAAAAAAAAGCGCACTGCGCTGCAAAGCTTAAATAAACACGATAAATTAAATAAATGTAATAAAGGCAGAGACAATCCCGTTAAAGGCCACATCTCGCTTTAGCTGATGACTCACTCTCAGTCGTTTCAGCAGACTGTCATGCATGTCAGATGATAATCAATCGATCACAGACGACGTCTGCCTGAGGAGTTTCTGTATTTCCAGGCGTGACTGCAGGCGGAGATATCAAAAAAAAAATCCTTGTGATCTCTCACGCCTGATTAACTGACACCGGCCCCAATGTGACGCAATCAACGGATCATTTTTGTCTGGCAGCAGATGTGGAAGCGGGTGAAGCGTGACCAACATAATAGCGTTGATGATGCGAAGGTCTGCTTGGTCAGTTGGGTTGTTTTTTTTAGTGAAGGGTTAAAAGTAGACCTCGTGTTTTTGGTTTAATTTGGTGTCTGGTTGAAGTTCTGCAGAGACACGTGATCAAGAACGAAGCAGAACAAGTGAGTTTTATGTCCGATCCACAAACCTCTGCAGGTTTTTGTCTCCGCATCCGACATAAACATACAAACTCACCGATATAACATACGTATGACATCATCAGCATAATAAAGGCACCAATGGAGGCATCTTACACTCAAACTATATAAACATTTCAAAAATATTTTAAACTGCAAGTGGTGCAAACTTAAACCACCGACATTCAACTCTTTTCTGTTTCTGAAGATGGAAACTATTAAACGTGTGGAAACCCATGTGATACCAGATCTCTAACTAAAGTTACTGCTGCTACAGATGATAGTGTTTTATATCAAACTACATTACATCCAGCACTGATGGTGTTGAGATGGAGCTGAAGGTCCGGATGGGATGGACCACAACATGGTAGGAATATGTCTAAAGTCCCTATGTGGTACATCTGTCTGTCACATCTGTGCGTCTGTCTGTCACATCTGTGCGTCTGTCTGTCACATCTGTGCGTCTGTCTGTCACATCTGTCTGTCACATCTGTGCGTCTGTCTGTCACATCTGTGCATCTGTCTGTCACATCTGTGCGTCTGTCTGTCACATCTGTGCGTCTGTCTGTCACATCTGTCTGTCACATCTGTGCGTCTGTCTGTCACATCTGTACATCTGTCTGTCACATCTGTGCGTCTGTCTGTCACATCAGTGCGTCTGTCTGTCACATCTGTCTGTCACATCTGTCTGTCACATCTGTACGTCTGTCTGTCACATCTGTGCATCTGTCTGTCACATCTGTGCGTCTGTCCGTCACATCTGTGCGTCTGTCTGTCACATCTGTGCGTCTGTCTGTCACATCTGTGCGTCTGTCTGGTCACATCTGTGCGTCTGTCTGTCACATCTGTCTGTCACATCTGTGCGTCTGTCCGTCACATCTGTGCGTCTGTCTGTCACATCTGTGCGTCTGTCTGTCACATCTGTGCATCTGTCTGTCACATCTGTCTGTCACATCTGTGCGTCTGTCCGTCACATCTGTGCGTCTGTCCGTCACATCTGTGCGTCTGTCTGTCACATCTGTCTGTCACATCTGTGCATCTGTCTGTCACATCTGTGCATCTGTCTGTCACATCTGTGCATCTGTCCGTCACATCTGTGCGTCTGTCTGTCACATCTGTGCATCTGTCTGTCACATCTGTGCATCTGTCCGTCACATCTGTGCATCTGTCCGTCACATCTGTGCGTCTGTCTGTCACATCTGTGCGTCTGTCTGTCATGTCTGTGATACTCTTCTTTTTTTATCCCCTTTGGAACCTTTATTTAAATCCTGTCGGTTGATTTAGAGTGTGTGTTTTCACAGAGGGTGTGTGGAGCTGGATTAAGTGTTCGGATGACGCGGCTGCATTGACGCTCCGTTATTCCTGCTTTAGTCCCACTTAAAGAGGACAAAGCAAAGAAAATAAAAAATGACTCGCTGAGAGTAACTGTGTACAAAACCTTTATCAAATGTTAATTCTACATTATTAAACAAAGACATCCTCGATGCCGGCCCACCTCTTCCCCGGTTCCACCTGGAGGCCCCGCCCTGTTTGATGTTCTTGATGAGAGAACTCAGTGTTTGCTAACGCCGCCACCGCAGGCATCGACCCGCCAGCAGGTAAGACCTGCCGCAGGTTAGATCATGTCCCACTGCCTGTGGGTGGGGAGCATCACTCAGAAGATGCCAACAGAGTGGAGGAGGGGGGGGGACAGATATTACCTGTTCCGCCTTTCGTATACTTTTTTAGGGAACCGATTGAGCGTGTCACCGACTACTAGCGCCGCTAACGAGGCGTGTCCAAAATGACTTTTATTATTCTCCCCTCTTGAAACACTAAGTCAGTATCTCGCTTCAAAAATCCAACCACAAGTCCAAACATGTTAACTTTATCCCCAAAAAGTCGGGGATGTTGTGGAATGCTAGCCTCTCAGCCGCCGCCGCCGCCGCCCCCTCCTACACCGATGCAGCTACTTGCTGTTAACGTATGTAATAAGAGCGGCCATGTTTGTCGTTCTTTCACAGAGAGAGACGTGAAGGAAATACGTCATATTTATATTTGTCCTTCTCTTTGAGTCACTATTTCTTATTGAAAAGACGCAGCATGTATACGGAGTTTTTTTTTTTTCATGAGTTCCATCAGGCAGATTCCATGTACAATGCAGGGGGTCGAGGGGCTTTCCGGGGCCACTGCAGTCCGCATTTCAGAGTTTCCTTGATACTGAACCCCAAGCTGCTCCCAGTCGTTGTTCCCTCAGTGTGTGAATGATGGCCTAAATGGTAGGGTCCATCTAAATGGTCCGGTCCGTCTAAATGGTCCGGTCCATCTAAATGGTAGGGTCCATCTAAATGGTAGGGTCCATCTAAATGGTAGGGTCCATCTAAATGGTCCGGTCCGTTTACCATTCAACAACTGGGATTCTAAATGCGACAGAGAACTTAAGCAGAACTCTGACATGATAATTATCAGGTAGTTCCTGTCAATCGGCTGTAATTCCCGTTTCATAAAGTTAATTTCTCCTGCAGCGACTCTGAAGGTCGTTCTCAGAAAAACACGCGACACAATAACGCCGACCCCCGCGGCCTCGTTTGCCCTCCTGCCCCTTTACGACGCACTTAATCCTCAGATACCCTCCCGGACCCCTCCATGCATTCTCCATGAGTGGAGGTCTGCAGCTCCGAGGGCAGGCGGCCTAACTGCCCCTCCAGGGACCCGCCTAAACAAGGAGGCTGCGCCTGTCAATTACCCCCCGGAGCCGGACCCCCGCAGCACATTGGATACCGCTAACCGCGTACGCCGGTGCATGCTGGCGGGGGCAGCAGCGGCATCATGGATATGTATGACACATACATGAAAACACAATGCGGCACAAGCACCTGTGATTTCCCCAGGTAGCTGCTCCCGGCCTGAAGGGGGTGGGGGTGGGGGGGGGGGCGGGGGGGGGGGGGGGGGGGGGGGGGGGGGGGGGGGGGGGGGGGGGGGGGGGGGGGGGGGGGGGGGGGGTCCACATTTGAATTTGACACAGTTTTGGGTTTGTCTCTCAGGCTTGAGATTTTTTTAAATCACCAACAATTTTTTCTTTTTAATGTGTGGTATTTGTCTTAAAATGATTTAGTATTAGTATTTAGTATAGTAAAGTATTTATTTCCTCTTTTATATTTGAGGCTTTTTGAAGTTAAAGCAGTTTTTTTTTTTTTAAAGATTTAGGCAATTTTCCAAAAGTGGACTTTCACTTTTTCTTTTATGCTTTAGGGACGTAAAATGAAAATTATTGAAGAAAAATCACTTCAACCT
>VRLP01005625.1:0-35138 GCA_009660295.1 Lophius piscatorius
TGTGTGTGTGTTCGTGCTGTCTTGCTGCCTCCTTAAGTGACCCAGAGGGCACTGGGCCTAAGGCCAACCTTTTGTGTCTTCAAAGTCCGCTGTGACCCAGTCCCAACCCCCGCTACACACACACACACACACACACACACGCACACACACACACACACACACAATCCCGCACACACACCATGTGGTCTGCTGTGGATTGTTTGGTTTCCCAGTCCAAAGCAGGAGGATGTAGTAACAGTGTTTGTGGATGACAGCAGCTGTAGAAGCTCTTCCTCTCTATGGATCCTCCTCGCCGCTGATTTTAAGGAGCCAGATCAATACCAGATAACTGGATCAGGTTTTATAGTCCTGCTTCTTCACATCCATCTATCTATCCATTTATCTATCCATCCATCCATTCATCTATCCACTTATCTATCCATCCATCCATTCATCTATCCATCCATCCATTCATCTAACCATCCATCCATTCATCTATCCATCCATCCATTCATCTAACCATCCATCCACCAATCCATTCATCTATCCATCCATCCATTCATCTATCCATCCATCCATTCATCTATCCATCCATCCATTCATCTAACCATCCATCCATCCATCCATTCATCTATCCATCCATCCATTCATCTATCCATCCATCCATTCATCTATCCATCCATCCATTCATCTATCCATTTAACTATCCATCCACCCATCCATCCATCCATCCATCCATTCATCTAACCATCCATCCACCCATCCATCCATCCATCACTCCATCCATCCCGTCCCCCTCCTCCTTCCTCCTTCCTCCTTGTCTCTCATCATTCACATGAATGAAAATGGCTACAGCGGGTATTTGACTTATTGAAGAACTATTACGTTCTTTTCTTGACAGGAAGCCTCTGACTTGAGGGTTTGGGGGCGGGGCCAGGGGGTTGTGTAGCAGATCCAGTTGGTCCCACTTTGGAAAGGAACCAGGAAAACCTTGTTGAGATTAAAAATCTCTTTTCCAAGAGTGTCCTGGCCAACACCGACAGACAGCACAGTTAAAGTTACAGACAGACAGCACAGTTAAAGTTACAGACAGACAGCACAGTTAAAGTTACAGACAGACAGCACAGTTAAAGTGACAGATAGACAACACAGTTAAAGTTACAGACAACCAGCACAGTTAAAGTTACAGACAGACAGCACAGTTAAAGTGACAGACAGCGAACACAGTAAAAGTTACAGACAACAGCACAGTTAAAGTTACAGACAGACAGCACAGTTAAAGTTACAGACAGACAACACAGTTAAAGTTACAGACAGACAGCACAGTTAAAGTGACAGACAGACAACACAGTTAAAGTTACAGACAGACAGCACAGTTAAAGTTACAGACAACCAGCACAGTTAAAGTTACAGACAGACAACACAGTTAAAGTTACAGACAGACAACACAGTTAAAGTTACAGACAGACAGCAGCAGCACAGTTAAAGTTACAGACAGACAGCACAGTTAAAGTTACAGACAACCAGCACAGTTAAAGTTACAGACAGACAGCACAGTTAAAGTGACAGACAGACAACACAGTTAAAGTTACAGACAACCAGCACAGTTAAAGTAACAGACAGACAACACAGTTACAGTTACAGACAGACAGACAGCGCAGTTAAAGGTTACGGACAGACCGACAGCGCAGTTAAAGTTACAGACAGGCAGCACAGTTAAAGTTACAGACAGACAACACAGTTAAAGTTACAGACAGACAGCAGCAGCACAGTTAAAGTTACAGACAGACAGCACAGTTAAAGTTACAGACAGACAACACAGTTAAAGTTACAGACAACCAGCACAGTTAAAGTTACAGACAGACAGCACAGTTACAGTTACAGACAGACAGCAGCAGCACAGTTAAAGTTACAGACAGACAGCACAGTTAAAGTTACAGACAGACAACACAGTTAAAGTTACAGACAGACAGCAGCAGCACAGTTAAAGTTACAGACAGACAACACAGTTAAAGTTACAGACAGACAACACAGTTAAAGTTACAGACAACCAGCACAGTTAAAGTTACAGACAGACAGCACAGTTACAGTTACAGACAGACAGACAGCGCAGTTAAAGTTACGGACAGACAGCAGCAGCACAGTTAAAGTTACAGACAGACAGACAGTCAGCAGCCATACATAGAAAACATGAAATAATCAATTAAGCACATTTTCCCTCAGAATTTGATCAGAATGATAAAAACCCCATAGATCAGACGTGTCTGCCTCCAAGTCATCCAACATTCTCTTAAAAGTATCCAAAGAGACCAAGTCTACAAGTTACAAGACTTCTGTAAATCGTTCAAGGCAAAGGGAGCCGCAAACATGAATGCCGTTTTTTTCCCAGTGGGGCAGACAGAGAGAAAACATCCTGAGAACGAAGACGATCGGTTCCAGAGCTCCTCTGGCTGATGAAGGTCAGAAGGTAGGAAGGAAGAAGACTGAGAATAGCCTTGTAAACAAGAATACGCCAGTGTTTCATTCTTTTAAAGATAAAGCTCCCGCTGGTGTCAGATATATAGAACCAATCCCTCTCAGAATTTTTTGCATTTCTTCCTCCCTCTGAAGTCTACGAATGTATAAAATTTTAAAATGATCCATGAAATGGTTTTTGAGTTAAGTCAGGAAAAAGGTTTTCAGATAGAAGAGCTCCAATGGATCGACAGACCTCGTGGATTTAATAAACCTAAGAGCCGAAAATGAGAAAAGTGTGGCTTTTATGGGTTGCAGATTGTAAGAAAAGCTTGTTTGAAAACAAACACGGGGTTTCAGCATCAGGCCTGAAGTCGCTCCATATGCTTCCTCTTTTGTGCGGGGGAGATATCCACACAGATCCAGTGTGAGCAAACAGCGGCCTCGCCGCTCCGTGCTGCCTTCAAGAGCCTCGCTGGGGCTCGGACAGGCGGTGGGGAGCAGGACACCTGTTCGTCCTGCCACCGGGAGCAGATGGCTCACATGGGATCCAGATCCCCGAGGGGGAGAACCTGTCAGCTGAGCCCCAATTAAGGAGTCAGCGAGGAGCAGGGAGGAGAATGGAGAGGAGAATTAGCCTGATAATAAAATGACTTTAATATCAGTTAAAGGGATTCTGGAATTCCGACTCACAGGGGAATGAGTCCAAATTCACCGATGGAGGTGAACAACGGAGAAAGATGGTGTCTGTAAGTGTTTTAGATTCCTGGCTTCTTATTAGTTGTTGTTTTTTTCACTTAGATTTGATGGTTTCTTATTATTTTTGATTGGTATTTCCTCATTTTGACATCTGATTTATATGTCATTCATGTAGAATAAAACCCCGCGTTAACAAAGAAGGAAGCCCTCCTCAGCTCCTAATTCTCCATGGACTGCATGTTTGTACGATTTATAAATGGATAAATATTTTTATTGTGAGAAAAAATGGAGAACGATACATAACACTAACAAATAAAGCAATCATTTTCAAACAATCGTTTCCTATGAGACTCTCCTTATTTTGCACATGAGATGAAACTATGACTTTTTAAGTCATAGTAAGATAGTAAGATAGTAAGATATTTAAACATATTTGTATGGTATGTATATTCATTTATAAATGAGGAAAATACCCAAAATGAGAAATACACAGATTATACATACATTAACATATAACAAAAACACAATATTTTTATTTGGGAACCTACTTTAATCAGCATATGAATTAAAACGATAATAATATGGCTATTTCTATGATATATAAATATAGATTTTATTTTTTTTTACATTTTATACAGTTTATGTAGGCATATATATATATATATGACATATAATATTATAGAAAATGATAATTGTATAATGCATAAATATTTTTCTAAAAAAAAAATCCAAAACAGAACAATATTAATAATAATAATAATAATTATTATTATTATTATTATTATTATTATTTAAAATAATAATATCAATCAATCATAATAATGATTATTACAATAATAATGATGGTAATAAAATAATAATAAATTATTCTTTTTTTTTTGGGGTGGGGGGGGGGCAATTATCAGGTTTAATTGTGTAATTTAGGGAATTAATTCAAGAGACCGGCATTATGGGAGTTTGTGGGAGTGGCCAAAAGGGCTCAGTTCTTTCCCGTGTTTTTCCTTGTCCGGTTACTGATTTTTCTGCGATGATAAGTTACGAAACATTCCTTTATGTTTCCTTTAAGAGGGAATAATCCTGAACTAGAGAGAACTCAGAGATCCTCGACCTCCAACAACGTGCCTCAGTTTCACCATCAGGTCACAAAAAGGAAAAACTCCTAATGTCACCATTATCCCCTGACTGACACCCCCGTATCACATTAGTTTCCTCATCAGTTATTCAAGATTTCAATCAGGAGAAAGAAAAGAATCAGGTAAACGTTCAAAAGTTTCCCTGCAGCAAGAAACAGTAGATCCTCCCAGTTAGCATCCAGACAGGGGTGGTGCTGGTGGTGGCGGCTGATGGCCCTGCTGAGACTGATGAAGATGAAAAAGTTGACTAATTTGCAAAAACTTGTTGGTGATGGTGAGGAGGAGGAGGAAATGTAGAACAGTAGTATTAAACGACTAAGAGAGTAATTGAATGCAACGTTTGCCAAAGTCCTTTAGGTAGGATAAAAGAAATCTGAAACAAAAATCTTGTCATTGTCCCCTCTTTGAAAAAGGTTCATTTAAAATAAAATAAAAAAGATCCATATAATCTAGATCATGAAAGGACATGGCTCATAGCTTTTAAAAAGGAAATTAATTATAGCAATATATTTATATCAATTAAATCAATATTCCAATCTACGGAGAAACTGGGGAATTATTATGGAATCGTCATTGCAGTCGCCGCAGATCCTTCGTGTTAACGCGATAACTCAATATTTCATGGATCATTTTAAAGTTTTACACCGACATAGACTGTAGTGTGAGGAAGAACTGGATTTATGTCGGCAAAGGTTAGTTGTATAATTTTGACATTAAGGGGAACTTTATCCTCAAAAGTATTTGTAGCCGCTGGTCCAATTTAGTCCAAAGTTTGTCCGTATGAATCGACTCGACATCCATCTTGTAAAAGTCGTAATTCGTTGTAAAATTTCTTATTTTGCTCACTAGGGGGAGCTTTTTTGCAATAAAACACTGTTTTCCGGATATAACTCAAAAACTATTATATGGATCATTTTCAAATTGTATACCCACATAGGCCTCCGTGTGAGGAAGAATTGGATCGATTTTGGCAAAGGTTGGTCGTACATTTGCGACACTAGGGGGAGCTTTATCTCCATAAGTTTTGGTGCCATCATTTTGTCAACCGATGATCCATTTGGGTCTAAATTCGCTGCGCATGAATCGACTGGAGAAGATCTACATTATGAAATCGGAGGCATCGCTTGAAGATGCAGGGATTAATCACAAGATTACTAATATTTTGAATCCTTCACTCAGAAACGGTGGCACTAATATGGCCTGAACAGTAAAGCCATCCCTTCTTGACAAGTTGTTGTGGCACCTGCTCTAAACTCTTGTTTTATTCCAGTGTCTGGAAACAAAATAAACTTCCTCCTTTCTGACGCTGGAGCGTCATGGTAACTGGGACTGTTTAAGTCCAGCCTGTCTGGCAGCAAGTCTTTTTCCCTGATCTCCTCTGAGCCTAAACGTATAAAAAAAACATCCACATCATCTGAGGCCTTTGAAAAGATGCCGCCATTTTTCCGGTGCCGTTCCCCCAGAAATGAAGACCCACTCTCACTTTTTCCTCCTTTGCCTTTTCTGCTGGTTTTTAGTTTGAAGGCTTTCCGTCCTTCATGGCTTCCTTCCCCACCTGCCGGCTTTCTGTCACACACACACACACACAGACACACCAAACACACACCCTCCTCACACCCGTTTTGGGAGCACACACTACTTTTAACATAATTCGTCTCATTGTCTGAGTCAAGCCGATCCCCCACCCCAAACAAAGCAAAGAGGTTGAAGGCGGCAGCCGTCCCCTGTGGGCCAGGTGTTCCGCAGGGCTCAATCCCAGGTCTTTTTTTTTCTTCACTCCCTCTTTCTCCTCATGTATCTGTGTGTGTGTGTTTGTGGGTGTGTGTCTGTGTGTGTGTGTGCAGCTGCCCGCCAAGGGCCCTTCTTTGTGTCCCCCTCCCCACTATTGTCAACTCACGCCTTAACGTCCATTCATGACTCGAGCCAGCGGATGGGCTGGTTGTGGTGTGTGTGTGTGTGTGTGTGTGTGTGTCTGCGAGGGTGTGGGTGGGGTGGGAGAAGGAGGGGGTGGAAATACCCTAGCTTATCTAAGAGTTCCTATTGGTGGTGAGGCGGGGGAGTGCTGAAGCTGAGGTGGAGACAGGAGAGCATGGTGTTGGTGTTCTGATCTCTGCGCTGGTATTGGTCTGCTGGTGGGCAGGGAGGCTCAGTGAGAGGAGGAGAGGATGCCGGATGGTTTTCACTCCATCTGCTGTCACTCACACCGAACGCTCCTCCAACCAGAAGGAGAACTGATGTTTCTGGATTGCTGCTGAACTCAACCAGGAAACCACTTTTTTTGTTCGGCCCCGCTCGGATTGACAGCAACTCTCTGGTGGATTCTGAGATTTGACTTATTTTTACTTTTGCTCTACTTCCGGGCCTACTTACCAGAACCATTCAGGGGGAAGTTCCGCATGTTTTGTGGGTTTGCAGTTTTCCTAACCTGATGACCAAAAGTTTCAGGAGAGAAACCGTAGGAGTTGTTGCTTTTTCTCGCTGTTACTACGCTGCTGAACTCTGTGGTGAGTGTTTATATTTCATTTCTTGTGGTTTCCCTTAAACGCTGATGATACTCACTCATGATTGGACGCAGTGTTTCATCATCATCGTATCAGATCAGGGTCCGTTCTCACTTTATGCCAGTCAGCTCGTCACAATGATCAGTTTGACAACAACAACAGCATGAAAGTGTACCAAAATAAACCAGCGTGGTGGAAGAATGGCTAGATTTCTACCCTAAAAGTGAAAGTCCAATTTTCTTGTTGAGAAATGTCTTTTAATAAATAAAACTAAAAATTTCAAAAATAATAAAATGAAGGTAGAAAAAAAAAAAAGTTGATGAAATAATAAATAAATAAATAAAATAAAATCTATTCAATTAAAATAAAACAAAATACAAATATTTAAAACAAAAGGGTAATAGAAATAAAATAAATCTCATTTAAAACACATAGCAATTATAAATAAATGCTTTTTAGCCACGCTAGCTGCAAAGTCTGTTTATCACTTTGGTCCAGAATGACATGTCGCATTTTTGGAATGTTTTAGTGTTTATAAAGCGATCTCACACGTGAGTTTGAGTCGGACAGGCAGGTTATATTAAAGCAGGAATCATTGATGGATTCCATTGGGCTCCATATTAAGAAAAGTTCAGTTATCCTCTCTCAGTTTATTCATTTCAGGTAAATTAAACCAGGATAAACTGGAGTATCCTGTATACAAACCTCTTATCCTGTTCAACACTGTAATAAGCAACAACATGGGGTTAATGTTTGTGGAACTCTGTGAACACTTTAATTCATAATCAGAGAATAATATAATAAACAAATCTTAAATGACGTTTGAGAAAATATGAGAGCCTGTGATGGATAAAGTTCTCTCGACCCTCGGTAGCAGGTAGGATGTGGATATATAAATCTGAATAAGTGATCTTGAACAAGAAAAGCTTTTTTAAATGATTTTGAATGAGAAAGAAATGTCTTCCGAGTTTTAATTAGATGTTGTTGTCATGAAATATATAGTTATAGGATTTTGCCCCCGCCTGAGAGAAGAGACCCATAACAACCCATTCTCACCACTAGTGGTCCCCCACAGCACCGAGGTAAAACAAGATGTAACCAACTGAGTCTGTACTTGAAAGGTGAAAGTTAGTCCTAACCCCCCCCCCAGAATGCCTCCCTCCTCTGGAAGAGGTCACATGACAGACAGTGCTGATATGTGTCGCTGAGAATGAATCTGGACGCCACCAGTTGCAGGAGGGATGTTGGGGGGAGGGTGGTGGAGGAGGATGCTTTCAGGGAGGTCCCCTGTGGCTTCAGCAGGCATCTGTTGCCCCCGCTGTCCATGTACGCTCCCACCCCCCACCCCCTTTGTCCTCCTCCCAGCCGGTCACTGGGGTGGCAGACTGGCTCAGCCAGCAAATGGCAGGCATACGACGGCCCAGAGGGACTGGTCAGGGTCCTGCCTCGGGGGAGCGCATCCCTTCATGAACCCCCCCATCCCCACATGGGGGGCTAACCCCGGATCATGACACATACAGAGGTACACAGCACAGAGGCAGTCCAGGCAGGCTGGGTCACCGAGGTGGAGATTGCAGCATCTGCTCTCCATGGAAGGTCTCAGCCCCCCACCCCCCATCCCCACCAGAGAGACACACAGAAATTATTTGGTGGATGAGTTAATCTGCTCTTATTATATGTTTACACAGAGTTGAGCCGGCAACCCCCTGAACCGGCTCCCTATTCCCTTTCATCACAAACCAGGGATTTTATCCAAACGCCTCTTTAACAGCAAACTGATTGAACATGTGCCTCAAAACGCCAAAAAACTCTCAGATTATAACACATTTATCGTTTTACAAGACGGAAAAGGTTCTGTTCATTTTCTCTACGTGAACTTTTTGATGATATTCACTATTTCTCTGGGTCAATTTGCAGTTTTAAATTTCAGGAAAACATCTATGACCGGAAATCTTTTGCAGTGGGATACATTTTCAGGTGGGTTAAGGTTTAAGGTGAAATTAGTATTTATTCTATTTCTATCCGTTAAAAACACATATGATACTCCTTTTCAACAAATACATTTTCACTGTAATGTATCTTCTAACATCAGTTATTTCAACAGTTTAACATTAAAGGATGAAATAATAATAAGGGCCATCAATATAAGAATTTGGTTGATTTGAGTGCAAGAACTTCTCCTGAACATAATAAATGAGACATCTGATGAGTAAAATACATCATCAAAGCGTCTTAAATGATGGCTTTATATTTTATTGTATGGTTTGGTAATAAAGATATCAAACTACAACACTTTTAAAACATTAATAATGAACTCCTGAAGTAAATAAATCCTGTTTTTTTAAATCTGGAAACCCGCGTGTACACGCCTCCTCCTTCAGAACATATTGGGTATATTTCCAGAATGGCGACATCAAGTTCTTTATTTTTGTTAGGGGGGCGGAGTTATATAGTATTGAGTCTTACTATAAAGCAATCCAGAATCCTAATCCATGTAGGTATCCTAGTAGATTTCTGATTAAACACACATAATAAACGGGAATATTTGACCTATATTTGATGCATTGGGGCTTATTTCATTCTTGCATACTATGCATTCTGTATGAATTCATGTTCTATCTTGTTTGCATGACACATTTTTCTAGGACTCAGTCATAGCGTGAAATGAAAATCCAAACTGAGTGGTCAGAATGTGGAGATGAACCTTAAAAGGTTGTTCTGACTCACTGAAGAACTCAGTTCCAATTTCTGCTGACTCCTTAAAAACTCCTCTCTGGCAGAGTGACTCAGGCTGGTGCGACATTAGTGCATTTACCAGGTTCAATGTGTGTGTGTGTGTGTTTTGTGAGTGTGTGTGTTTGTGGGTGGAGGTGAACGGGTTTAAGGACCCCCAGCCTCCGTCTGTGCATGCTGCTCAGGCCGGCAGAACAATACTCGCGTCACAGGGGGACAGATTGGGCGGCAGCTGCATTGTTGAAGGACGGCAAGCCAGACACACTTCTTTACCCCGCCCCCTGAAAACACACACTCATACAAAAAACACACTCTCTCTCCTTCCTTTTGTGCCTCTTTTGTTGTTGGCGGACTAAATTATTCCATTTGTCCTGAGGCATTCAGGGTGACAAACAGCGGCGCGGCAGCTTAGACGCCGGGGTCAGGACATTAGGAGGCCCCTGCTTTCCGGTGCTTTGGACTCAGATCCAAGAGGCTCCTCGTTACAACTGTTCCTAAATATATAACCACACATACATACACACATACGTACACACAATGTCTGGAATTAACTCTTTTTTTAAATAATTTTTCAGGGACTGGTTGAGAGAAATGGGTCAGCAGACGGACGGAATATGGATTGAACGTTCTGAACTTGAAGCTAAGCTAAGCAAATTTTTTGAACAAAGGATGAAGTCAAGCGTTGTCTCCTAAAGCAAAAGCAGAAATCCTGAGTGGTAGAAAACATCTTTACTCAGTCTGATACATAACGGATTTTCACTTCTACAACCGTGTTCACGCCAGTATGGCTAGTATTATAGCGGCTAATGCTAGCAAAGGGAACACTCTTAAGAGGAACAAATAAGAACTGAAGAGAACTGAAGCAAGATTCTATTTTGTATCAGCATATGTCTCTGGCGCTTAGATCCTGGCAGGAAGTAGTCTCCAGTGAGGCTATCCAATGAACTAGGACCATGGTGTCGGTTAAATCGGACCAACGGATGACAAATTATGGACCGAAAACTTTTGGATATAATGGTCCCTCTTGTGTCGGGAATATACCACCGACCTTTCCCAAAATCAATCCAATTCTTCCTCGCACTCAGACTGATGAATATATAAAATTTGGAAATGATCCATTGCTGAGGAGCATGGGGACCCTGAACTCCACACACCTACCTACCTAACTACCTACCTAACTACTAACATACCTACCTACCTAACTACTAACATACCTACCTACCTACCTAACTAGCCTGGAAAGAGCGGTGTAAAAGGGGTTTAAGTGTAGCATCCCAAACGAAAGCCTCTTTGTTCCCACAAATGTGTGGACCCCCCCCCAACAGAGAGGGAGCTTTAAGGAATCGTTATGGAGTTTTTCAAATTTTAATACCACAGGGATTAAACTGAGGAAACTGAGAATAAATCCCTTTTTGTTTGTTGATTATCCGCCTATGTGTCAATCACCTATTTCTATGGCAGAACTTAAAATGCGTCCACTGAAGTTTGAAATTAAATAAAAAAGTGTAACGATGGTTCCATTAAAGAATTTAAAAAAAGCCCCATCAGAGACTGATCAGGCGTAAGGCGAGGAATGAGGTAGCAAAGGCTAAATGAGGCTAATGACGAGTTTTATGATTGGAGAATAAGGAAGGAATAAGGATGACGGTTGGTGAGGCAGAGGGATGGAGATGGGAAGGATGTGCAGCAGGTTAGGGGGATTAAGGGCAGAGAAGGAAATGTACTAACGAGTACGAAGAGTTGGAGGGCAGGATTGAATGAGTGCTTTGAAGAACTAATGAATAAAGAAAATGAGAGATAGAGGGTAGAGAATGAGACAATTGTAAATCCGGAAGGCCGTGAGGAAGAAGTGAGCGCAGCCTTGAATTGGATGAAGAGTGGAAAGGCGGTTGGTCCTGATGACAAATAAGTGGAGGCATGGAGGTGTTTAGGAGAGAAGGCAGTGGAGTTTTTAACTAAACTATTCCGAGGGAGTAAGAGGATGCCGGAGGATGGAGAACCTGGAGAGGTGGAGGTAATCGCTGGAGAGAAGAGGAATGAATGTCGGAAAAAGACAGAATACATGTGAGGTGAGGATGAAGGAGTAGAGGTGGAGAAGGTGCAGGAGTTGAAGAATGGTGTCAACTGTTCACCGCAACGGGAATGGGAAAACAGGTGGAGAAGCGAGTGAGGAGTTATCTGTGACAGAAGAGCAGCAGCAGGAGTGAAGGGAAAGGTTTCCAAGATGGAGGTGTGAGCAGCTCTGCTGGACGGTTTAGAGACGGTGGTTCTGACCAGAAGACAGGAGGCAGAGATGAAGATGTTCAGATGTTCTCTGGGAGTGAGGAGGAAGGACAGGATTAGAAAGGAGACATCAGAGGGACAGCAATGTCAAAATGGGCGCCGTGTTTGAAGTCTTTTTTTTTCCACCTGGATTCAGTTTTGTACTTTTGTATTCAATACTTGAGTATTAAATTGAATCCCGGTTGAGTTTTCTGCATGAAAACATGTTCAAGTACAACAAATGTCGTGTTCTCTCCTTCAGCTGACTCACACCAGAGTTCTGGATGTGTTATTCATTGGGGAAAAAATGGAGCCAGACTCATTATGGGATGTAAACTCTCTTCAAACAAGACTCCTACAAAAGAAAAAGCAGATTTGCATGTAGGAACGTAAATCGTTTTTTTTGCCGAATCCGGTTGAAGGAGATGATCTTGGCAGCTGTGGGATTTGATCCCACTTTGTACACACGACTGTGGGCCGTCTTTTAAATGACTGACTGTACGTACATACATAGATTGAAGCGGTTTGGTATCGTTTGGAGTTTGTTTCTCTGCTCAGGTTTCTGGTATTTCGCCTCCGGTCTAATCGCTCCAGCTCACTGCTGCTTAAATGCAAATCAGCACAAGTGGAACTGCAAGAAAGGAAGGTGACGGTTTCCACTCTGCCCTTTTAACCCACTAAAAAAGTCTCTAGAGTTCCAGGAAACTTTGCAAAAACACTGCTTCTTTTCAATTTCATTCTTGCATCACAACACTTTGCATTTCAGCTGAAATGGGTGCAGCTGGCAGACGTTTCAAAGGGAACGTTATGCAACGTTTACTTCGGAGCAGAATGACGACACGGCTTCATAACTTCCCTTCATAAAACTTTACGCTCTTAGAAATTAACCCTTTAGTGTTCCCGCAAAGAAAAATATGAGGGTAAACTTTATTTCTTGGCATGTTTTATTCGGGGTATGTTTTGGTTTTAATAAATTCACAAATCATTCGGTATATTCTCGAAACAGTAAGTTAAAAAAAAGAAGAAATCCGGCTTAAAAAGGTTGTATTTCGTGGAAAATGGTTAATTTTAATTAAATTAGCTCAACCTTTTACGAAAGCATGTTTTTAGTAAACTGTTTGACCCTTATTATACATTTTAAGTTGTATAAAGGGACATAATTCTGGCCTCACAAGCTTTAATATGTAAATAAAAATGCCACTTATTAAAAAGGTTTACTTTCTTTATAGCCTAAGTTAATCCTCCTCCTCTGTGGCCCATTTGACATGTGGTGTCCCCCAAGGCTCCTTCCTCGGCCCATTACTCTTGTGCATAATCCTGCTGCCACTGGGTCACATTATAATCAGGTTCAGTCGCATTTTTCAACAAGAACTAGAGACTGGAAATGAGCTCAAACAATCAGTTGAGCAGGACAATAAAGGTTGAAACAGGATGTCGTTTGTATCGAGTTTGTGTTTTTTAGGTTGAAAGAATGAAATATTTGCATTCTTTGACTAAAAAAAGGAAGTTCCATTCATATAAAAGATATATTGGAACATTTTGGAATCAGATAATTGTGTTTATTAAAGTCAACATAACTATGTTTAAAAATTCCACTTAGATGTGTTTAGTACATGCAACATAATTGTGTTCAGTAAATGAAACTTAACTTTGTTTATTAAATTCACTACATTTGCATCATGCATTTAGTAATAATGACTTTTCTCATCTTTCACACTTTAACCCTGAAGGAAATGTGATGTTTTATTTATTAAGAGTGTACTCACATCTTCTTGGAGGACATAAATGAACAATTCTTTAAACTTCCACACAACATTATATATTGATATTAAAGGTACATTCTGAATAGTTGTCTGTATCTAAATGAGTCACCTTACAATCTGGCGTCTCCCACCAGCTTTGTTCCCAGGCAGGACGGGTTCGGATCAACAGTAACGGTGGGGTCGGTCAGCTGCCCAGGAGGTCAAGGAGGACGCGGAGCTGGATGTATGAGACGGCTTCATGGGCGTGAAGGACCATCTGGAGGATGGAACGGTCCACATCCTCAGCCTTGGGCTGGATCTGGACTACCTACATGTGGAAAGTTCTGAGCGACGTGCGGTCCTGAGGAGTACTCAGGGTGCTGGGAGTCTGGAGGTCCTGCAGGTCCGAGATGGTGCTCAGAGCAGCAGCACCACTGGGTTCAGCACCGATTCAAGCTGCAGCAGCAGCAGCAGCTACAGTAATGTCTCTGAGGAGAGCGCCGGCTTTGACAGTGATGATGAACGGCTCCATAGCGGGTCTGGTTTGGAATCGGAACGGCAAAATCACCTTCAGCAGCAGGAGTCTTCCTCAGTCCGTCAACCAGTCAGGCTGGACCTGGCACCAAAAACATCCTCAGGAGACCCGCCACAGCCAGACACACCACCTCTGACGGACTCTGCCTCAGAGTACCGCACTAAGGTGGAGTTCGCTCTCAAGCTGGGCTACTCTGAGGAGCTGGTCCTGCTGGTTCTGAGGAAACTGGGCCCAGAGGCACTCATCAATGACATCCTGGGTGAGCTGGTCAAGCTGGGAACCAAGCCAGAGGTGGAGCAGCAAGTTAGTCAGACCGTCTCCCGGTTATCCTCCTCCTCTTTGGCCTGCTCCTCCTTCTCCTCCTCGTCCTCCAGCTCCTCGATGGACTCCCTCCGCCAGCTGTGTCCGCCGCAGCTGCTGGAGGACAAAGAGAACCTTCGGCCCGTTGTGGTGGATGGCAGCAACGTAGCCATGAGGTGAGGATGAGGAGGTTCATGCTCATTCTGCTGTTGTAATCTAAGATGTTTTCAGGACCCCAAGGTGGAGAACTGGGTCGCGGCAGGCAAATGAGTAAAAACTGAGCCGGGTCAGGTGATAAGGAGAAACCGAATGAACAAAAATCCCCAAAATAGGCAAAATGCCAAAACGAGCTAGACAGTGAGTGAAAAACAAAACGAGAGGAAAACGAATGATGTGATGAAGGTCTTGAAGTCCAGTAATGACCCAGATGGATCCCAGGTGTGCTGAAGGTGTGGCAGCAGGTTCAAACTCTAGAGAGGAGACCTCAAAATAATTGATTTATTAAACCTAAAAAGAGAAACCTAAAGTATTTCCATATCTTCAAACGTGTTTCCTTAAGTGTGACGTAATTATGTTGGTCAAACTTAATAGATTTAGGTCAATCCAATTTATTAGAGTTGATTTAACTAAGTTACCTTAAATAGGTTAAACTTTATCTTATCTTAAAGGGTTGGTCCAACTTTTTCTTTCAGTAGAAAAAATGACCCAACTAAACAAACTTCATCCAACCCAAATAAATTTAAATGACCCAACAGGCTAGTTTGGCGCTGAAAGTAACCCATCTAAGCGTTTGAAATATTTTCCGTGCTGGATGCATGCTGGGAACTTAGTTACTCGGGTCAGGTTCAAGTTATTTATTAGATTTGAATGATTCCAAAAACTATTTGACACTTATTAGACTTTTTTGTTTGTTTGTGTGAAGCTACATAATTCCTCAGATGCCTTAATACCAAAGGAAATCACCAATTCTTATCGAGTAGGTCTTTTCTCAATATAGCCAAGGTTAATGCTCCTCCTTGACCTGTGGTGTCCCCCAAGGCTCCGTCCTCGGCCCCTTACTCTTTATCATATCCATGCTTTCACTGGGTCCTATTATAATTAGGTTCAGTCACATTATTCAAAAAGAAATAGTGACTCAAAAGGTGCTAAACCAAACAGTTGAGCAGGACATTAAAGGGTTATTTTAAGTTTGTCGTAGTGGAATTACCTCCTGAATGCCGTTTAGCCAACCTAATAAATTAAGGTCGACAAAAAGAAAAAGGTCAGTCCATTTCCTTTTTTTTATGAGTGTAAGTATCATGCAATCATGAAGAGGAGGAGGGACGAGGGTTCTAATGTCGGAATCTCTCTTATCTCTGGAGATAATTTCCCTTCTGCTCACGCTCTCTGCCTTCATGCCCAACAGACGAGGCGTTTGATACCATTTTTTTTCAGCAAGAGTGAGACAACGTGAGCATGATGGGGTCGCGCTCCTCCACCTTCTCGTCGTTGTGTGGACTCCCTCATCTACGTCACACCGACGCATTGCTGCTTTTCTAAGACGCGTCTTTCTGCTCTTTCAGTCACGGCAATAAGGAGGTGTTCTCCTGCCAGGGCATCCAGCTGGCTGTGGACTGGTTCTTGGAACGAGGTCACAGTGACATCACCGTTTTCGTCCCGGCGTGGAGGAAGGAGCAGTCCCGCCCTGACGCCCTCATCACAGGTGAGGGTCACTATTCCATCATGATTCCCTTTCCCAGCGAGGTGGCGTCATTTAATCGACCCACTTCCCCTCCTCTCATTCCATCGCTCAACCAGATCAAGAGATCCTGCGCCGGCTGGAGAAGGACAAGATCCTGGTCTTCACGCCGTCTCGCCGTGTGCAGGGTCGCCGCGTGGTCTGCTATGACGACCGCTTCATCGTCAAACTGGCCTACGAGTCCGACGGCATCATCGTGTCCAACGACAACTACCGCGACCTCGCCAACGAGAAACCCGAGTGGAAGAAGTTCATCGACGAGCGTCTGCTGATGTACTCCTTCGTCAACGACAAGTGAGCCGCTGAAGGAAGAAGGGAATTAATCCCACAGGAGATACTTTAGAAACTATAAAACAGACAAATCATACAAATGCTTAATTAGACTAGAATACACGCCATCATCTCCGACAGTCCCCCCATAAATGACCCCAATCCCCTGAGTTGCACAAGCAATCTCCCTGATTATATTTATCCCTAAACGCTTATCCCACTCAGGGTCGAGGGGCGCTGGAGCCTAACCCAGCTGACATTGAGCGAGAGCCGGGTCACACCCGGGACGAGTCACCCGCTCATCACACAGAGACAGACAAACGCTCACATTCACTTAAACGGGCAATTTAGCGTCAATTATATCGCATTTTTTTTGGACTGTTGGAGGAAACTAGAGTTCCCAGCGAGAACCCACGCAGACACGGGTAGAACATGCTGAGGGGTGGAGGTGGGTTTCGTACCCTCTTGCTGCGACTCATTAATTATCTCAAACAGTCAGCATAACTATTTCTATGAAGTCAGCGGTCTGCTCTGGAATCAGATCCCATAGTGACTCACTGATCAAGATCAATACAGTTTAGGAGTTTTTTATGAGCTTAGTAATAAAACAAGACAGACTACTTGGTGTCGATTCATAGGAGCTAAATCTAGACACAACTGGACCGATGGTTGGGAATCTACAGATGGCACAAAAAAGCCCCCCTCTTGTGGTTTAAAATATGAACATTTATGTTAAAAAGTGACAAAAACAGGTTTGTTTTGGAGTTCTTTTGTGAAAGAGAGCTCCCTCTAGTGAGTAATATATGAAATATTAGAGTAAAATATGCTAAACGCAAGATAGATCTCCTAAAGTCGATTTATATGCACCAAATTTTGACTAAACGGATCAACAAATTATAGCAAGAAAATTTTTTTTTTTTTATAGATAAATCTCCCCCTATTGGTGAAGATATGCAACTGGCCGTTCACAAAATCAGTCCAGTTGTTCCTCGCAATGAGGGCTATGTGGGTTTGAAATTTGAAAATGATCGATGAATGAAGATAATGCATCATAGAACAAAGATGGAAACATCGGAGGGATTCCGACAAAACAACAAACGACTGCGATATGTCGCATAAACCAAACCCGCATTCTCTTAAAACTTGCATTATGCATTTTTGCCGGGAAATTATCACGAGGTTTACTGAAGTTCATCATTCCCAATGTCAGCTGGGATAGGCTCCGCCCCCCTGTGACCCTGATCAGGTTGAACGGTTGCTTCTATTTACTCGACACACACAAGAGAATGTTCCACCAGGATGTTAAATATATGTTCATATGCAAATTCTAGAGTTTCCTTTTTAAGTTAGGATTAGAATTCACTGTAAAATCTAGCCCAAATGTAGAACATTGGAATCTTCCCTGAAGAAAGACAATAAAATATTCTGTGGTCTGAACTTTGGGGGTTGATAATTGTTATAATCTTTAACTGTGTGTTTAGGTTCATGCCGCCTGATGACCCACTGGGACGGCACGGGCCAAGTCTGGAGAACTTCCTGAGGAAGAGGCCTGTTCTTCCTGAACACAGGAAGCAACCATGTCCCTATGGTAAAAAAAAATTGAAAAAATTAAATTAAAATTAATCTACACTCTCGTTTCTTCTCAGTGGAGCGCTTCATGTCGAGTCAAACCCCCTTTTTTTTTTTGATGTTTTGTACCTTTTTTCCCCAGTTTTTTAAAAATATAACAATCACAAAGATGATCATGAAATATTTTGGAGAATAAAATGATATAATATATATTGAGATGTCCACATATAAAGGCAAAATTGGAGCAAAATCTTTCTTATGGACAACAATTTTAGGAAAAACTAGTTTAGCCAAACGCGTTTTTTCTTTCTTTTCTCACCTACAAATATCTCATGAACATAATAAATACATTTCTTTCCTCAGAGGCTTTACATCAAAGGTTCTCAAATAGTGCAAATATAGCGCGGAAAGGCTAAATCGACACAATCTAACATCCTTACAACCTCTCAAAGACCCGACCATCTCGCTCGGCTTTTCCCAAATACTCTCTCTCCCCGCTCGTCCCGCCGTCTCCACTCAGGGTCACCACCGCCGACCCACCGGGCGAACTCAGTGTGATCAAATCAGAGACCTCAGATTCTGTAGATTCATCATAGCATGACAAATTAAACTAATATTACAAGCCCGGCTTCACTCTTTAAAACCCTTTGATGTCTCGTCAAGAGAAGAAAAATGTGGGGAAATGATGCTTTTGCATATTTTATTTCTCAGGGGCCACTTAACCCCGCCTTTCACGCGACCCGATCCGCGACCCGATCCAGTGTTATCGGTAGAAAGTGAAAAAAAAAAAAACACTCACCTTTTTTTCCTCTCTTAGGGAAGAAGTGCACCTACGGGCACAAGTGCAAGTTTTACCATCCTGAGAGAGGAAGCCAGCCACAGCGGGCCGTCGCTGACGAG
The DNA here is from genome assembly GCA_009660295.1 of Lophius piscatorius. Taxonomy (NCBI): domain Eukaryota; kingdom Metazoa; phylum Chordata; class Actinopteri; order Lophiiformes; family Lophiidae; genus Lophius; species Lophius piscatorius. The sequence goes on from VRLP01005625.1 coordinate 18,816, forward strand.
CTCCGGGCCATCGCCAAAATCTCATCAGTGGCGTCCAGAGGCCTGCTGGAAGACGCCTTGATGGCGAAGAGCCAAAGTTCTGGCCAACCAGAAGGAACGGCCGAGACTGTGCGAAATCAGGAGACCCCAAAGAAACGGCCGAACCCGAGCCCCCTCATGTCCATCAGTGACCTCCTAGAGGAGCGGTTCAGAGGTCATTCCAAAGCGGAGGGGCGTAGAGGAAGCAGCAGCATCGGCAGCAGTTGTAGCAGCAGCTTTCTTGGGCATCCGGCTCCCGGAGGACCTCCTTCATCAGGAAGCCTGGACCGGTGGGACCTCCTTGGAGGAAGCGGTGGTGGTGGAGGTGGAGGTAGCTGCAGGGTTGGACCGAGCATGTCCGAAACCCACCACAGATGTGAGTCTCCGGACCCGGGCTACATCTCCATGATGAAGGCCTACTCCGGCCTCAGTCTGCTGGTTCCACAGAGTCCAGAACGCTTTTTCCCGGCGGATCTACGAGCTGGATCCCTGCAATCGGACTGCAGCAGCGAAGGCAGCGTCAGCTCCGACTCTTTCTCTCCTGACCTGCTGCTAGATGAAGGCCCCAAGTGCCACCACCATCACCACCACCCGCACCACCATCATCATTGCTCTGGGCAGTACCCCCACCCTACAAGCCATGCCCCTCCTGGTCTGGGCCCAAATCCTCCTCACTATCCAATGAGGAGACAACGTGGGTTCGGCTTAGATGATCCACCATTTTCTGTTACCTCTCATGTATCTCCACGCCCCTTCAAGCCCCCTTCTGCCTGCATCCCATCCCATAATACCCAGCATCCTTTGCTGAGCAACTTCCCAAGGGAGTTCCAGCCTCAAACATCTGCAGCTCACGCCCATCCTCAGAGCTCCCCGCTCGGCCGCAGCGTGATAGCGTCTCTTTGGCAGGAAGGTGGGCTCCAGGATTCCCACGTCTACAGGGGGTCACCACTTCTTTCCAGAAGAAACCAACAACCGCAGGACCAGATGACCTGGGACCCCCACTACCAGCAGACCCCTAAGACCCCATACTATGACCCGTTCACCTTCCAGAGCTTCCCGGAGAGCCATGAGAATTCTTTGCACACTCCTTGGAGCAGGCTCTCATCTCCTCGTGTCCTTTCAGCTTCAAGTCCTCCACCGTTCATGCCTCCGACACCTCCACCCATCATGGCCCACAAAAGCCAACCGCCGCACCGGGAGCCCCCCGGCTTGGGTCGATACCAAGACCTGAGGGAGAGGGTGTTTGCTAACCTGTGCCGCATCTTCCCTTCAGATCTGGTGCAGATGGTGATGAGCAGGAACCCTCATGTGACGGACGCTCAGGAGCTTGCGGCGGCCATCTTGGTGGAGAAGTCTCAGCACGGTTCTTGAGAAGCTTCGTCTCCATCACCTCCGCCCGCAAACGTAAACGATGGAAGTCAGGTTTGAAAGACGTTAACCAAAAGCAGGGGCTGTTGTTAACAGACTGCTTGTTTGAAATGCAGGGAAGTTATCTCATTACTGTAATGGGATCTTTGTAAAGGGAAATTCCAAAAAAAAAGAATTGCCATATTTTTCTATAAATGCCTGCTTTTTCAGCACTTAAGATCAGAACAGGATGAGGTTTAATGTGAAAGGGAGTCCAGACACCGTCGGGCCCATGGGGAGGATATTATGGTTGTTATTGTTCATTTGAAAGTTATTTATTTGTTACATTTTAAGTTATTTATTGTGTTTCTGGCACTTTTTGTTGTTATTGTTGTGTTTCCACCAGCTATTTTTTTTCTTTTTGGCAATCACATCAAGATGTGAACAAAGTCTCAAATCCAGCTTTCCATCTATAACGGGTTTATTATGAATGGAACATCTAAAAAATAAGTAATTCAATTGGATTCAATAATAAATACATTTCGGTTCTTCTGAGAATGTGAACAAATCTGCCGGGTCTAAAAAAATACACAAGTAGCAATTCTTATATTGGGTTAAATGACACTTTGCACCGCAGTTAGGCTCTATTGCAGCCAACCATGAACTTCTGGTGGAATTCTTTACCTCTCCTGGTCGGTTTAAACTGATCAGTTAGCCGAAACCAATCAGCCATAACATTACAACCACTGGCAGTTGACATGAAAACGTTGATTATCCCATTATAATGGCACTAGTGAGTGTGTTGGAGATATTAGCCAATAAATTAATTACGTTGGTCACAAAGTTAATCTGGTGGAAGCAGGAAAAATAGACAAGCTTAAGCATCGGAGGACTTTTGATAATAGTCAGAGCTGATGTAGCAGCAATATTCTAGAAGGTGGTTATAATGTTATGGAATCTGTGAAGATGAAATGGACGGTTCCAGGTTCTCGTGACCTTTTCTGTGTGGAGTTAGCACGTGAAAGTGGAGTTAGCACTTTCACGTAAACATTTGTAGAACAATAAGTAAGGGAAAATGGACAGGACAGGACTTTTAAACAAATATTAGAATAGCTGCATTATTCTGACCCAGAAGATTTGGCCACATTTTCAGACGACCCATAATTAAATTAGTTGTCGTCATCTTTGGGACTGAATCTGTTCAGAATGAAATCTTCATGGAGATAATGCAAATACATTTCTGCAGTATGACCTGAATTAGAGAAGATATCTGAAGCGGCAGAAGATCAGATGCTGTGGATTTCCCCCAAATGGGGAAGTGAAACTAAATTTGTTTCCACAAAGGACGATAAGAAAAAGAAGTTCACCAGAAAAAAAAAACCCCACAGTTGTTGTCGTTCACTTTTGAAGATATGTATCTCCTCTGCTAGGGGAGATGTTCACCACAGCTTCTGACATTTTTATCTATCACATCTATAAACATTGTTGACCAGACATGTTGAGGTGGAATGAGGATTGTTGGATATATTTTCATTTGAACTATGTGTTAATTTATTATTTTTTATGTATGTATGTGTGAAATGCAGGGTTTAAATCTGTTCTGCCTGTGGGTTAAATAAACACAGAGATCCACGGCTTTACAGGAAACCGCAAGGACCTTAGAATTAAATCACCATGGCAACTGTGGGAAGAGCTAAAGATATTAGTTTTACAAACGTTTTCTCAGAGGCTCTCATCTCATTGCTGCAGTTTAAACTCAGTGCTTTAGAATAATTTTACAAATATATATGGTAATAATCTTAACTTGCTCATTACCATAGTTTATTTGAGCTTACTTAAAGAGCATTAAGACTAATATTGCAAGTTTAATCTGCAAATAACTCTTATTTTTTATGACCTGTAATTCTTCTTAATTATTTGCATTAATCAGGTCGTTATTATTACAAAACAAGGCTCCTGATTGCAAACTAATTGGGATGCACCGCAAAACTTAAACACAATTTGATCATTTTCATAACCTTTTTGACATAAATCGATCAGCCGTAAGATTATAACCACTGGAAAATGACATGAATAGACATTTGCCATCTCATTATAAAGGTACCAGTGAGTGGGAGGGGTTTTGTATTAGCCAGTAAATTAATATTTTAGCCACAAAGTTAATCTGTTGGAAGCAGGAAAAAATAGACTAGCAGAGTGCTTTAGCAGCAATATTAAGACAGGTGGTTATAATGTTATGGAGGTCCAGTGTATAATCAATTGAAATCAGTAGGGATACACTTCATCAGCTGTATTTATCTTTACTAAATATACATTTTTCCTAAATTTAATTACATAAACAACAAGTTGAAGCAACTAAAATAATCAAAGTTGTTTAAGTCCTGCATTTCAAAAAACACCCTTACTTCTTTTCTCTCCACCAACGGGATTATCTTCATATCTGATGAAGCGTTTGTGAAGCTAAAACATCTCACAGCCAGAATAAACCTTTTCTTTGTTGATACAAATTGTATCCTATAAAACCTATTCAGGATCATTGTTTTATATGAAAATATTTCAACATAAAAAAATATTTCCAGGTGAATATTTTAAGTATTTGTGGCAGTTTGTGTCACCTTTATTTTATTTGGCATTTATTTCAATGAGGAGGATTTTTTTTTCTTCCAAATGCTGGAAAGAGAAATCCTCAAAGCTATAGTTGTTTTTAATCAACCATGAAGTGAAATCATGGTTCTGTGAATCCCAAAAAATACTAAAGCTTAAGCAGGGATGAGGTTGAGTCAACCCAAGCATGATGAAAGGTGATTAAATGTGTTAAAATATGTTAAAGGTAAAGTTAAAAGGCATCCTGAAGCATTTACTGTAATTGTATTTGTTCGCTGTTGTTTTGATGAGAGCGAAAACTGCCTATTAACCTTGTGCCTCTTACAAGCGACCGTTTATTAAAGAAAACGATAGAGTCGTTATCGCTAGAAAACAAGCGTCAATAGTGCCGTTGCCATGGCGACACCGGAAGCACGACCCGGAAATGACGCAAAATGCCAAAAAAATAAGAGAGAAACAGTGGATCAAAAAATAAATGTACCAAATAATGACATTAACATACACCGTACCCAAATCCACAGCAATAAAGGTGTATTCTACTTGCTTAAGAATTTCTTTTATCCACAAATGCAAAAAATAACGCATTTTGACTTCCGGTGTCACCATGACAAACGTGTACGCACCGGTCAAAGAGCCGCTATAAAAACCATTTCTACTCGTGTTAAGTCCTAATTTAAATAGAATCTTATGCGTTGTCAGTAGAGAAAACCTCTTTGTCGATACTTTGTACCATATGTTGTACTCACGATGTTGACGAAGGTTTTAATCTGTGTCACATGACAGCACCGGAACCGGAAATTAAACAAAGTGCAAAAACATGTCAAATAGTGGATGATCAAAGTATAACTGACAGGATTTCCTACTATATTTCCGGAATTCATTCTCTTTTGGAGGATTCTACTATGATCCACTCTCAGAAACGAGTACTCAGTCATTTCGACGATTGATTTATTCCTGATTGTTCTTTAGCCTGAAGACTTAGTACATCACTCTAAAAAATAAATAATTCAAAACATTGACTTATTGTTGAAACACATGAGAATTCCATTTAAATGTATTGCATAGGGTCAGTGTGAAGGGTCACATTTAATGCAATATTTTTCCATCATGTTGAGTTTACCTAAACAAATTAGTTTAATTACATTAAACTAATATAAATTGATTGCCTGTTTATGGAATTATGATGTCTTAAGGGGCACTTCTAAAGTGACATAATATATTAATTTAATTGTTCATGATTCAAGTATTATACAAAAAAAGTGATGCATTTCAAACTTGTCTCTTGGGAAATTTAGCTTTTTTCAACGTATTTATTTTTATTTTATTTGGCTCAGCAAGATAGAAAAATCTTTGCATTAACCTTTCCACTCTCTTTTTGGTCAAATTTTTATATCAAATGTACGTTGTCTTTCTTTATTGAATTCCAATAAAGAATAAGAATGATGGTTTCTTAGTGTGCTCTTTTGTAATGAAAATGTATGATATCTGCTTTTACTGAAATGTGTCTTATTCAACTGGATCTGGATCAGAGTCTGGATCTGGATCCAGCTTCATGAGTCTGGATTTTAATCTGGATCTTTTGAGGGAAGCAACATGTTTTGGGACCAATTGATTAACAGGAATATTAATTGGGCGTAACTTGTTTTTAATCTATTATCAATAAAAATAAATTGTGTGGTTGAACCTTTTTCACATGTGCAGGGATCAACGGGTGAAGATTTGTTTGTTTGTGGCTCGTCACAACATTTCTGTTATTCGTATTTAATAAACTTATGACAACATTCAAACTTAGGCACAATTCTTTTCCATGAAAGTCTCCATAACCCAAAGATAGTTCTGTCCATAAAAATGTTTCATGAGACAATAAAAGAGCTGATCTTTTTTTTACCAAATCTAAAACCAAATGACTACACTATAATCTATACACCAATCACCCATAACATTATAACCACTGACAATGAGTGTTATTCTGACTTCACCTAACTTGTTAGCATGGTCACCTGTCAGTAGTTTGGATCTAACATCTGGTTAACATGGTTACCTGTCAGGGGGTGGGATATATTATCTGGTTACCGTGGTTACCTGTCAGGGGGTGGGATATATTATCTGGTTACCGTGGTTACCTGTCAGTGTTTGGGATATATTGGGCAGAAAGTCAACACTTTGTCCTGACGTTGGTTGTTGGAAACCATGAGAAACGGACAAACCTGAGGATCTGAGTGACTTTGACAAAGGACTTGCGACGGCTGGGTAACATCGGCAGAGTTGCGTGACTGTGGTGGAAGGAAGGACAGCTGGTGAACCAGAATACTAGTACTGAAAGGATCATCAAGCTTTTTTGGCAACAATATGTAGAACTTCGTAATATTTGGCAGGTGGTTTTAATGTTATGGCAGGTGAGTGTGTAATCTAATAATTGGTCACTACTGCTTTGAAGAAAAAAAAAAATTACTTGTAGAAACGTCACTAATTTTGGGAAACTACAGCTGAGGATGAAGAGCATTCAGAAGAGGGTTGTCGGTTCGAATCCCTGCAGGCTGCAGAGAGGGGAAGTCCGGGTTTGGGTTCCTTCTCATTTTCTCACAGGAGCTGCCAACTGCTCCTCAGGGAAGAGTCAAATCCAGACAAGATGTCATTATGGTGAGTTGTCTATAACAGCACGCGATAAATTAAAGCCTACATTACTATTATTATAAATTCAGGACTTCATGAAATTTTTCAAATCCAGACATGAACATGAATAAATCCAGCGGACCCTCGGTCGGGACCCTCCAAGATCATACCGCCGCTGCATAGTTGGAAATATAAATGCATTCTTTATTGTGGAGCAAAATATATGTTTGAACAAACGTCTCAGTGGAAGGAGAACGCCAGCACGGCAAAAATGTCAAATATTGAGCTCACTTCATTTGCATATCTGCTCGCTAACATCTGAGGGCGCCGCTCAGGAGGATGAGTCATCCGGCGACACACACAGCTGAACTGAACACAAAATGACATCAAGTTAAACTACACATGAATGAAACGAGGCAAACAAGGCGTTTGTTGTTTTGTTTTTTTGTTTTTTTAAAGAAATGATTCAACTGATGACAGAAGAAATATCAAAGCGCGCCGGCGCCGGCGCCGGCGTTTAATTCTGTTTAGAAAAGCACAACCAGTCTCTCATTTCATCTGATGTTGTTTAATTATGATACAGGCAAGCGTTAAAAACTGTCGTTACTGTGGAGGGAAAACGTCCGTGATTGACAGGATGTATTGCTTGCTATTTTTCAGGTGTGCTTGGTTGAGAGGGAGTGGGGGAGGGGGGGGGGGAAGTCTCTAAAAAGCAGGTAGCAGCTTGATTGGCTGCCAGGCTTTGGCGAGGCTGAAGCTACTGAGCCCGCTCGCCGCTCTTTCTCCTGGATAGAAAAAAAAAAAAAAAAAAAAAAGCAGGAGTTCTCGGGGTGGCAGCAGGATCTGGGCTTCATGGAGAAAGTTAGGCGTCGCCGTGGTAACCAGACAAAACGTCCGGTCTGGATCGCCCCCCTACCCGCTTCACATGGACTCAAACTCGTCGATACGCTGCTTGGTGTTGCCCTGGCGGATCTGGCGAAGGGTTTTGTACTTGTCTCTCCCCGCTCTGACGTTTTCAGCGTGCAGCATGTCGTTCTGCGTCTTCTTGGTGTCGTCCCGCGCCTCGGCGAGTTCTGAACTCAGAGCCTGGGGGGGAAGAGAGAGAGAGAGAGAGAGAGAGAGAGACATGGGATGATGGTTTGAGCAACACTTAAATGACTTCAGTGGTGTACGAAGAAAAAATATTTATTCTCTTAGTGATTACATAAAAACGTGTCTTAGATAACAGGCTGTCCTTTATATCACATCATGCATTTCACCAGTCAGTGTAGTCCAAGTGTGTAGCATGCAAAGATGTATTATTAAAGCCTTTCATTCTAAGACAAGTGCACAGCACCAAGTATTCCAACATTATGCCACAACATTATAACCTCTGAAATGTGAAGTCAGTATATCGATGATTATCTGGTCACCATGGTAACGCAATGTCAGGAGGCAGCAAGTCAGTATTCAGCGACTTTGACATGAGCCCTAGTGCGATGTTTAGATGTCTGGGTTTTATTAAATGACATCTGTTGACCTATTAGGTAATTATTAAATATTTCAGTTAATCAAATTCATTTTCAAATCATTTTACGCTTCACTTAATTCACATCAGATCGATCGGATCGTTATCTGCTGAGAGCAGCTCCGCAGAGAGTCCGCTACGATGATGTCACCTCAGGGAACACATCCAGACATGGAACTTGTTCTTATTTGCATTATTTGAAGCCACGCCCCCCCGCTCCAAGCCAGTGAGCTGGGCTTCTTGCCCATGCAAAGCTTCTGAAGAAGCTTGTTTTGCCGCCAGGTCCCGTGATCATCGGCTTAATCAGACGAAAGGATGCACATCAGAGGGAAACCAGCTGCTGGATCAGAACATACGCAATAGCAGTTTTCACAGAAAACCTCTTGAGGGAACGATGGGAATCCATTCACCCTATGACAACAACAACAACAAAGAGAACGTTGCAGTGACATCACTGCAACCTTTCGCCGCTGGACCCAGAACAAATGACAGATTTGAACATGTGGACCACAAAACTGAACCGGTTTTCTAAACCGGTTGCTAAACGACCTGAGCCGGGCTGGGGGATGTGATCCCACCTCAGCCAGCAGACGACACAGAATATTCTTCTACGATATCGTATGCTGTTTTCATGGCAGTTAGTGTTCGATTATGTTTCTGGTTTGTCAAAGTTTTATCTCCCTCAGGGAAAACGAGGGGGTCGAGTCGTTTTCTGCAACAAAATCAAATCTGGGAGTGAGGAGTGAGGGGTGAGGAGTGAGGGGTGAGGGGTGAGCATGGCGAGTAATCAGTCACTCAAAATCCACCCCGGCTCTACCTGCAGCTGCATCTTCACGCGCTCGTTCTTCTGCGCCTCGGTCACGCGCTCCTCCTCGCTGCGCTGGCTGCTGACGCCATCGCTGAGCAGCTCGGCGCTCGCCTCGGCGCTCGTTTCGTCCTGCTCATCGTGCTCCGGCGCCGGCGGAGACGTCGTGGCCGTCTTTAGCTCCTCCCTGGTTTTCTCTAGGTCGTCTTGTGCCACCAGAGCCTGGAAAGAGTAAAACACGCAGACGATTAGACCTAAAAGGACATTTAACCATCAGACGGACAGGAAGTTCCTCTGGTCACTGGCGCCGCACCGGTCCAAACTGGATCACAAGGTGGGATTTCTCTTAAAGGGTGTGTCGCACGTTCGTGGGTGCAGGTGTGACGTAACGACGGGTTGGTTCTATTAACGCATAACGGGGCTGTCCAGCAATTAAAATTTTTTTTTTTTTATTTAATTACATGCTTCGAAATTCATTAAACAAAATTATTTTCCCTTCAAACGTTATTTATTTGCCTTTAAAGACGTTTAAATACAAACGGTATAGAAGGAATTAAATCAAGAGTTACTTCAGAACCTTTATTTCACTGTTCTTATGTAAATCAGGCCACACACGCACACACACACACACAGATATACAAACACACGCACAGATACACACACACATAGACACACATGCACAGATACACACACAAACCCAGACACATACAGACACACACAAACATAGACACACATGCACAGATACACACACAAACCCACACACACACACAGATATACACGCACAGATACACACACAAACCCAGACACATACAGACACACACAAACATAGACACACATGCAGATACGCATACACACACAAACCCACGGATGCACACACACACACACACACACATGCAGATACACACACAAACCCACAGATACACACACACACCACACACACACACACACACACAGAGGAGGGGTGTCATTACTTTGTGTTGCCATTCCGTTGCTTCGTCTTCTTTTTTCCTCTTGGCGTCCTCCAGCAGAGCGATTTTGGCGGTGAACTCTGCCAACTCAGCAGCCTGTCGGAGAAAATGACAGAAATCCACGATCAGAGCCGCGTCCAACAGCTGCTTTCCTTTAACGGCCTTTTTTATTCATGGCTATAAACCAAATAACGTTTAAAAGTCTGACATCTAGTGGCGAAGCTCCAGAACGCAACCCGTATTTCCTGCCGGCTCACGCCTCCCTATCAGAGAGCCAGCGTCAAGCGTCACAGTGAGGGAGGAGAGGAGCGGGCGAGAGAGGGCACATTGGGTATTCAGGTCTTGGCCCCCAGGAAGGGACAAGTTTTGGGGAAAAGGGGGTCTTGTAAAGCCCACCTTTACCCATGGACCCTTCTAAGTCAACCCAGCGTGAGACATTGGGTTGCCGTGTGAAAACACAACCACATCTTCTGCAAACAGCACAGATTCAAACCGGACCCCCTTCAGATCAGAGACAAGGGTCGACCCTGACGGAGTCCAACACTCGCTGAAAACGTGTCCCACTTCCTGTCCAGGATGAAGAGACTCTAACATCCGATGGCGATGCCCCTGTTACCCCAAACTCCCCCCCGCCCCATATTTGTTAAATTTAATGCTGAAGGGAAGCAACAACTAGTCTAATAACTCTAAACCAAAGCAGTGCATGCTGGGAGTTTGGTGCACCAGAGCAGGTACCAGCTGTTCTTGGTTCTTCATCTGGTCGGCGGCCTGCTGAGCCAGCGCCGCCTTCGCCTCCTCCGCCATCCGCTTCTCCCTCTCGAGTCGCTCGGCCTCCTCCTTGGCCCGCTTCCTCTCCTGCTCCAGCTCCATCGCCTTCCGGGTCTGCTCCTCCAGGTCTGTAGGAGAACACGCCCACCGGTTAGAACCCATCTTGTGTCCACAATCAACCACGCACAAACTGGACTGTGCTCCGTGTCATGATGATGATGATGATGTCATACCCCTCTGAGCTCTCTGGGTCTGCTCCTCTATCTGCCTCAGCCTCTCCATCAGCTCGTCCTTCTCTCGCTGTATCCGCTCCTTCTCCTTCTCCGCGTGCTCGCGCTTCTTCTTCTCGTTCTCCAGCTGCGCTCTGTCACGGCACAAACAAAGAAGACGTCAAAGCCGGCAGGAGACGCAGAACCTGTCGGTCGCGGACAGAACCTCGTGTGTTTGTATTTGTGCTGCTACTAAGCAGCAAGGATGGGTTTGAATCCCTTCGACACAAACGGGTCACATGACCACATGTGTTTTATTGTGAATGCTAAAGTAATACTTGTAGATTTTTTATTTCTGTTTTCATTCCTACACTAGAAAGGAAAATAGAAAAGATTAGAGATACTATAGATACTATAAATACTGAATAGATTAGAACATCTGTATTTTGGAGCTGCTGAAACGACTAATTTTCCACTTTTGTGCTGCTCAGATTTCTGAGGCGTGAGCGCGAAGGTTTTAATGGAGCACGGGAGAAAATATTCTTAAAAACACTAAACTAACGGTAAAATGAGTGTCACCGGGAGCTTTGCAGGTGAGGAATCTGGGCTGAGTGAGGAAGACCTCACTCTTTTTTAAGCGGTGCTGCCCCCTGCTGGTCACAGAATGTATCCCAGCAGGCACTGGGAGGGTCCGGGTTAAAGCAGGACCCTTTGGAGACTACAGTTGGGTTCATCTTTTACAATCCGTCACGTCAAACTGAGGGGGCGGGCTTAGCTGGCCTGAAGCCTCCAGTGATTGGTTAAGAGGGAGACGGACAACGGCTGTGGGGAAGGAAGGAGAACGGATCAGGATTTCTGTGACGATCAGACGAGTGATGAGGCGTCATGTTTATGATGGTGTGTAGGTGGACCGCCGGCGGGGAGACGACTGAACGAGCAGCGCCGCAGCCGAGAAGAAGAAGAGTCCGTGACCGGTGTTACTAGCAGTACCTCTCCATCGTTTTGTGGTGCTTCTCCTCTCTGGCCTGGGCCTTCATCTGCTGCACCTCGATGGTGTCGGGCTTCCTCCTCCTCATGTACAGCTCGTGGTTCCCCATGCACAGCGCCAGGATGCGCTTGTTGATCCGCAACCGAGGGGCGTAGAACACAAAGTCCTGCCGGGGACACAAAGGACGGAACGCCGACAAGGTTAGAAGTAGAAAACTCAGGGTTTCGGATCGGATCGGTCCCGGATCGGATCCTTGATTAGATCGACTAAAAAGGCTCGTAATCTTAAATGATGATATTCAATTGGTCAAATATTAAAATGCATTTTTGAATGAATATATAAATTCCTAATTTGAATGTCAGATCATCATTTTTTCTTTTATAATTTTTTTTTCTTCCTTTTTTCAAAAGATTTTCATTTATTAATGAACTTTTATATTGATGCATATATTTCTGCTGACTGCATGATTTGCAAAAGGATACCGGGTCAAATCCCCCATGACCCCTCTCTGGTTCTGGACCCTGATCCTTAACACCACTAGACAGAACATTTAAATTCTGGATCACTCCGTCTTTATTCCGACTCACCGGCGCTTTCTTGTCGATGGGCTTGATGACGAACTTCTTGTCGTTGAAGGAGATGTTTCGGATCTCGCTCCAGGGGAAGCCGATCTTTGGCGACAACCTGAGGCGGCAGGGAAGGAGGTTTTTAATCTCACCACGAATGAACGGATGAATTAATTTGTGACAATTCATGAATTCTATGAAACTGGAAAAATAGCTGTGGATGCTCAGGTCATTAGTTTGATGTGTGGTGCCAGCAGGGGGCGCTGTGACATCACCGATGAAGTCTGAGGTCACTGGAAAGAGAACTTCTACTCTTCTCTTTTTGATGGCTCAAAAACTTCTCTAGAAATGTAGAAGACTCCCTCGAGGTCCAAAGTATCTGTATTTGATTATTCTGGAAGTCTGACAGGAGTTCATTCAGTGAACGAATTCTTCTCAATGAAGTCCGTCAGAATCTTTTGGCTGCAGCGGCGGATCCGCTGTGACAGGAAGTCCTGCTTAAAAAAAAAGAGTGGGTGTTGTCGCTTTAACCCTCTTCCTCTTTACTGTCGGGTTTCGGTTTAAGTGAGGTGCTGATGGCTTCAAACAGCCCGCTGGTTCTGAACCGTTCAAAAGTCAGGAAAATGAGCCTCCTGGGCCAGGAATCAGTGAACCGGAGCAAATAACCCAGAATAACCCAGAACAATCCAGAACAAACAGAGAATGAACTGATACTGATGTTAGTGTGTGTGTATGTGTGTGTTGCTCTGTGTTTGTGTGTGTGTACGTGTTGCTATGTGTGTGTGTCTGTATGTGTGTTGCTCTGTGTGTGTGTGTGTGTATGCTGTGTGTGTGTGTGTATGTACCTTGCTGTTTGTTTGTTTTTTCTGTGTATGTTGCTGTGTGTGTGTGTGTATGTTGCTGTGTGTGTGTGTGTATGTTGCTGTGTTGTTGTCCGTGTTGCTGTGTTTGTGTGCGTTGCTGTGTGTGTGTTTACTTGTCTTCATGCTCGTAGATGTTGAGTCCCAGGGCGTCGACCCCCAGCCAGAGCTCTGTGCCCTTCTTGTTTTTAATTTCAAAGTAGTTGACGCCGTACATCTCCAGGTCCTGAGCGATCTTCAGGTACTCCATCATGGCGTCCTCCCTGCATCAACACACACACACACACACACACACACACACACACACACACACAAACACACACGCACACAAAATATAAGTTGTAACTACTGTCATCGTGTCATCAATGAGTCGTTTTTTAAAATCACTTCACTTTTTAACAGTGTGTAATATTGGTCGTAAAACACTGCAGGGATTATATAATATTAGAATCATTCATATATAACAAATAAATATTTCCCCAACTGGAATTTAACTTTTCTTTTAAGCGTTTGGGTTTAATCGTGCACTGTAAAAATGAATGAATAAAACAAACTTAAAGGAAATTACCACAACAAGTATCCTAAATTCAATCAAGTGTTTTTGAGTCCAACTTACTAATTTAAGTTGTGAACACTTTGTTTATTTGAGTTTTATTTTTTTGAGTTCATCCATGAATTCACTTTTTACAGTGTATGACATCATCAACAAAACACACCAGTCAAAAAAAATCTAGCAGGACCAATGCCAGTTTTCCCGATCAAGAATTTATGGCGCCGTGATCGACCACAGCTAACATTTGGACCCATGTCTTATTAATACTGTGAACCGTAAGCCCCGCCCCCAACGCTGACCTCAGCATGCTTCTGTGCTCCTCGTGCCAGGTCTGTATCCGGTCCTCCCACTGCTCCTTGGTGAGTTTGTGTTGCTCCAGGACTCTACAGGATACGCAGGAGACAATTAAAATGAATTATTATATATATAATACAATATTATATTATAATATTAATTAATACACTGTAAAAAATGACACAATGAGAGGAAAATTAGAGGATGGTCATAGTTTACAGACAAACCAGGTAAAGTTACTTAACTATTACTCTGTAGAGATATTCAATTAAATGACCCCTCCATCGCGGTACTTTTGAAGTCCTGAATTTTTGAACTTCAGATAATTTTTTGCTTCACTTTCATCCTAATTTCACCGTTTTTTTATTCCTACATCTCTATTTCTACTACTATAAACACGTTTATATTTATTTTTGTCTTCTTGTTTCAATGTTCCCTCTGTCTTTTTCTAACATAAAGTGCAGCTAACTTCTACACTGTAAAGAACTTTGAACAACATTTCATGTACGACAGAAGTGAGTCAAATAAAGTTGGTCATTATCGTCATCATTTCTATCAGATCCTCCGTAAATTAACGCGACAACTCCAAAAACGATTTCATCCTTCATCCTCAAATTTTAGACCCGCATAGACCTAAGTGAGAGGAAGAACTGGAGTGATTTTGGGATAAGTCAGTTACACATTCAAGCCACTAGGGGGAAAACCTTATCTCCAAAATCACTGTTTTTGGGCCATAACTTCTCAACGGTTGATCTGATTAAGTCCACATTTGTTGCACATAATTCAACTTGAATGGATCGGTTTGTATATATTACCTTTAACTCAAATAAAAGTTCATATTTTATTCACTAGGGGCAGCTATTTTATGAAAAACAGAGTTTTTGGAATATAACTTTGCGTTTAATTTGAGTTTTGGGTTCAATCATGGCCGCTTGTACAACGCAGGGGATTGGGGGCTTTTCGGGGCGACAGCATAGTATACACATTACTATAGTAACCATCATGTCTAGTATAGCATAGCATGGGTTGTTGCTACGTAAGGTGCACCTCTGCGGCAGCAGCCGGTCGGAGGCCAGGTAACCTGGTTTCTGAAGGTCTTTGTTGAAATCGCCGTATTTGGCCTGAACGGAGTAGGAGGCTACGAGGACGGCCGTCTCAGGAGGACAGTAGTTCTCATCGTTCAGGATGGCCTCTTTCACCTGCAGGGAGACACAATCACTCAGCTGTGAGTTCAGGCGTGACCTTGAGGCTGACCTGCTGATGCAGGAGGAGAGCGAGGCTACCTGCAGGAAGAAGAGCTTCTGCGTGATCTCCTGGATGAGCTCCTCCGAGACGTCCTCCGGGAAGAACTTGGCCCGGAACTTAAACTGCAGGGGATTCTCCTTCTTCACGTCCTGCTGGGTCACCTGCAGAGAGAGGACATCTTCATCTCTCCTTCCCTTCCCCTCCCCTCCGCCTCACGGTTTGTATAAAAACATATGACCTCACCTTCTTGTTGAGTTTGAGCCACGTGACGTAGCCTTTACTGTCCGTGTACTGCAGGCCGAAGAACCAGACCTCCCGCAGACCCACGGTCTTCACCACCTGAGAGGACGCAGAGGGAGCGGTGGTGGGTTATATAAGGGGTGGTGGGGACGAGGTCGCGTCTCCCTGTGGGCCCGTTTAAGTTCTTCAACGGTAAACGGTTCAGTATGGACGTGGATGTCAGAACAGAATAATATCGGTTTTCCCCCAAAGAACGTGAAATCACGAGGTTTCCTCTTATTTCTGGGCACAATTTAAATACATTTAGATTCATTCGTGATGAAGAGAGTGATGAAGAGATCGCATGAACACAGAACAAGAAGAAAGCCCGACGCCGAACTCTACGCTGTTTTAAAGCTGAGAGCTTGGATCGCAGTTTTATCGAGTTTCCACTCCTCCTCTGCTCCCTCACTTTATTCCTTTTCCGTTCTCTGTCTTCCCTCGTTACTCACTAAGAGATGCTCGCATGTTTTATCATTCAAAACCTGCTCTCCCACTTAGAGAGAGAGAGCGGGGGAGAGAGACAGAGGGGGAGAACGAGAGAGACAGAGAGAGATAAAGAGAGAGAGAGCGCGGGAAATACAGAGATAGAAAGGGAGAGAGAGAAAGGGAGAGAGACAGACAGAGAGACAGAGGGAGAGAGACAGAAGAGGAAGACTAAGAACCTGAACAGAACCACCTCAGATCAACATGAACCCG
>VRLP01005626.1:0-35128 GCA_009660295.1 Lophius piscatorius
AGATAGATAGATAGATAGATAGATAGATAGATAGATAGATAGATAGATAGATAGATAGATAGATAGATAGATAGATAGACAGACAGACAGACAGACAGACAGATAGATAGATAGATAGATAGATAGATAGATAGATAGATAGATAGATAGATAGATAGATAGATAGATAGATAGATAGATAGATAGATAGATAGATAGATAGATTCAACAAACCAAATTAAATGAAATAACTGATCTACTTTTATATTATTTTCTGAATCAAAGTTGTCTTTTTTGGGACACACACACACACGCACACACCCACACATGCACACACATTCTGTCAACACTTGTTGTAAAAGCTGAGTGTCAAATGAGTTATGAGGAAATACTTCAATAAAACTCTTTAAACACATCATGTCAACACAAGCAGACGGTGCCATAAAAAGCTAACGGTGCTAAAATGACAATGACTCATATGTTCTTCACCTGCCTTGTTTGATTTGATAAAGCCAAGTCACTGTGTGTCATCTGGTATCATTACAGTCGCCTCAAATAAAAGCTATGAGACAGGGTTAATTTAATGTTTGTAAATACATTAGAACAAACAGAAGCAGGTTTTCT
Source organism: Lophius piscatorius (assembly GCA_009660295.1). NCBI lineage: Eukaryota > Metazoa > Chordata > Actinopteri > Lophiiformes > Lophiidae > Lophius > Lophius piscatorius. The sequence goes on from VRLP01005626.1 coordinate 604, forward strand.
GCCAGCATACATACAGTTCCACTATCAACCATGAGTTAATGTAAACCATTACAGATTGTATTTTATGTTATTTGTCTGATTTCATAATTCCTGATGTTATCAGGCATTTAATAAAAACGAGACTGTCGCCAGGAAAACATTTCACCCGTCTTTGCATACGAGATTAAAATGCTTTTACAAACGTTGCTCAGAACAACACTTTTATTAATATTCCACAATGATGAGTGCAGGAAGAGGCTTATAAAGTATGTTGAATCAATCATGAAGTGATTATTGGATAGATATTCTTATCTTATCTGTTCTCAGCCCTCCATAGGTAATTAAAGGATTAAATATCCTGTTATAACATCAGTTTAAACATTTTTATCATGATTAAGGCATGCTAGTTAGTTAGTAATCAGCACTTAATAATGTTTATTGTCTATATAAAGCCATGATTTTGATATAATATATTTGTTTTAACCTTAATTAATATTTACACAGGTTAAAGGGTCAAAAGAAGAGGTGGATGAAATACTCAGATATTAAATACTGCCAAACTCTGAAAGTCACCCTACTATTAAAACCTTTACTCATTAAAGCAAATATTTGCAAATATTATCTGTAAAATTTACTTAAAATATAAAAAGCATAAAAAGTCATTGTGCACAAAATGGTCCCTAACAGTGGTTTTGATATATATATATATAATATTTTAATTATTATTATTGTTATTATTATTACTGATGCATTAATGTGCATTTTTCTTTATTCCTGCTGTATCTGTTCAGATTTTAGCTAATTATTTAACAAATATATATATGCAACAGTGATTAAAATAGTTTAACTCGCTTAAGATGTAGATTTTTTCAACCAATGAAAAACTAATTAGGCCATTAGTTTATCAGATAAATACCGGTAATCCCCAGGCAAAGAAGCCTATTATTCTCATTCAAAAAAGAACAAATGGAGGCTTAACATGTAGATTTATACTTAATCTAACCAAATTTGCCAGTTATGAGTGACTTCTGGGGAACCCTTTCACAAAATTCCCGATTTCGTACTGGCAGAAAAAAAATCAGCTTTGGAAATAACGTGGTTCATCTCCAAAGGAGGAGAAGGTTACTGGAGATTGTAATTTGAAAATTAAGTAAAGTTATCAGACAAATGGAATGGGTTTGAAAGTTCAATAGTAACCTCTGAGATATAAGTAGTGGAGTAGAAGTATAAAGGTACACGTAATGGAAACATCCCAAACGAAGCACAAAACCACACATTTATATTTAATTCCTTTTTTGAGTAAATGCACAGTTTGATCTTTATATTCCACCACGGTAAATGGATTTTTCAGAACAGTGTGCCCTTTTAAGAATATGTGAACATGGTAATTAGAGATTACCTGCTAATCTTCTTCCTAGTTTGCACCTTTGAAATATGTGAACTAAATTCGCTTTCTTTAGGAACACATTTTTAAGGGACAAACTGTGACGTTGGCCCACTCCGATAGTCTGTTTTCTACATCATGTGGGACACTTGATTCAGTCTTGCAGAGGCAGTGCAGTTCCTCCTCGTAACCATTTGAGAGCAGTGCTCTCTCAGAGTAAAGAAAGTGCTTAGCTTTAGTTGGCTTGTCTCCTTTTTTCCATATTAAGTATTCAAAGTAAAGTGTTTCTTGGCACCAAGCAAACAGTCACATGACGTCAGTGGCAAGAGAGGATCGACCGGTCTGAATCACCCACTAAAGATTCAACACTTGGTCCTGATACCTCTGTGGAGGGAGGGTACAGCTGAGCGTTCATGAATAGCGTCCAGGACATCGAGACGACCATGAAACGCTTGAGATGTGAAGAAGCAGAGAGGAAAACATAAAATTTCCAGCAAGCAAAGTAACCTCTACTAAACCTGAACACAGTTTTGGTATATGTTATGGAGCCTTATGCATCTCACCTTATTTGAAAGGCACAATTATTTAATCATTTTAGTCCCTAGTTACCTTTCCGATTGCATGAGTTTCCTGTTGGAGCTCTGGCTTATCGACAAAATAAAGTCGTGGGTTAACTAGACAGCGTTGCGAGAACATAACCATGGGTGTTTAGTTAGTTAGCAAAACAGTCTTACCATCATAAATAATACCCCTTGTCCACAAAACGTACAGTACCCCTAGAATTAATTTTGGTCATCCATTTATCTGGATTTTAAAGGGTTCTTCCTCACTGCATGCCCAACACTTTATACTTAAGAGATGAAAAGGTGAAATCTGCAAACTGTCAAACAAACCAACAACAGCCAAAACAGTAAAGGTTTTAGATTAAGATTATATATAGATTACTTCTCCATAGGTGTCTTTCGATGAACTCTTACCCTTTCCATTATGAGTTGTGAACAGTTTAATCAAAAAGATGTCTCCCCTAAAAATTTCAAAAATGCTTCTTTAGATACTCATTATTTCACAAAAGCTATGATCGTAAAAAACTTATTGTAAATTTGTATGACCTTAAAGTCTTTTCTTTCATGTCCTGTCACGTCTGCTCAATTTAATTTGGTAGGCCTGACCTTTAGGTTTGGAGTTTTTCCAATCACTATTACTATTGTAATAGACTACCTAAATTTATACAAAATTGTTAACAATCTCTCCTTCTTACCAGCTTTGACAATAAGTTGTTGCTAACAAATTTCCTGTTGCTTTATTTTTTTAACATCTAATACAATTTGCTTGGGATGCATGAGTATTTCAAACCGAATGAGTATTTGGAGAGCTTTTCAGAATACTCATTTATAGCTGATGAATATTTAAGTACTTTGAATCAGCTGTCATTGCGCTATCCCCATGCCTTGGAGAAACTGTAAGATTTCAGCACTGGATAGCTCCAACAGACAATAGCTGCAGATAAATTCACAAGAGCCACGCCTGGACTCAAACTCATTGGTTATTTCAATTGTTTATTTATTTATTTTAACTTTATTTAACCACAAAGTCTTGTTGACATTAAAATGATCTTTTACAATAGAAATCTGGCCAAGGTAGCTGTTAATAAGAACAAATACAACATGACATACAAAAAAATCCACGGTAAAACAACAAGAGCTGATTGTAAAAGTTGGAAAATGTTCATCTCACATTGCTTAAATGTCTGAAAGAGTGACATCAAGGAAAAGCAAGTGCTTTAAAGAGACTGCACACTAAGAAATAGAACTTCACATTTACTTAACTTAGTCGTGTCAATCTGTAGCATGAATACATGAGAAAATAGAATAAATGAGAAATAGATACGAAAAATAACTATTACTAAATGTTTTTCAACAAATGTCACCAACATGTATCAATGAATTGCTACTACACACAGTTATGTTGACTTTAACAAACAAAGTTAAGTTTCATTTATCCAAGTCAATTATGTGGCACGCACTAAATACACTTGAATTGATTGCTAAAAAAAATTATTTCATCCCAAAATCTCTTAATATTGTATTAATTTAATTAAGTTTACAAAACATAAAAAAGCTATTTAATGTAAACAACCTCCATGTTTCTTTTCTAAGGGGGTGTCCAACTGAACTCAGGTTCACTCCGCTAAATCTTTAGTTATGATCATAAGACTGACCAATGATTTTTAAATATATGTTTAAGTTACCTCAGAATATTTACAGCTGATGAACCTTCGAGTACTTTTAATCAGCTGTCATTGAGATATCCCCATGCCTATAGGAATTGATCACATTTCAGCACTGGACAGCTCCTCCAGACAACAGCTAATGTTTAATATAAACGAGACGTCTTTTCGTCACCTTCCAACGACAAGCTAAATAAGAATTCCCCTATTAATGATTTTGATTGTTACAGATGTTAACCGTGTCTTCTCATTGTATATTTTAAGTTAAGCCCTGTCTGAATTACATACCCAAAATAGACTTAAAATAGCTCCACAACTCAATCAGGCATATTTGCCTTAATCCCTAAAGACAAAAAGTCAGTAACATTGTACCATACTATGTGTGAGTAATCTGTGATTAAATACAAAAAAATAAAAATATTTCTGTATTTGCCAGATTTTTTGGGGGATTTTTTTTGATTTTTTTGATTATTAAAAAGGCAATGACATTATCGTATTACAGTGACACCATGAAACAAAACAATCAATGAATTTTCTCGGAAACTCTCGGATAAAGACAGAATTGGATTTGATAGAAATAGTATTATATACATAGTTTCTTTGGAATAGTACGAGGAGGATTCTCCATTTGCCATAGTTGCATATTGCTCAAAATGTGCTAAAAATTGGATTTTTACCCCAGACACAGATTTTGGCTGAAAAACCCCACCTTTGTCCACTAAGGGGAGTTTTATTCACATACTACAACCTTGGGCATTAGACATAAATCAAATGTTTATATAAAATCTAGCATTGTGAGCTGCAAAATAAATAATATATTAGGTAGAAGCCCATTATGTCTGTCGAGAAGAAAGTTAAAGTTGTTTTATTGGAAATCTCTAAACAAAACCTAATTGTCTGGTGTGTGACCTCTGACCTTATCAGGCAGAAAGTAAAAGTGATTCTAAATATGTCGGTTAATGAAGTTTGTTGCTTCGGAGAAATCTGCTTTGGAGAAACTTTGTTCCCCCCACCATGCATCCGATGCCGCGTGATCTTGTCTATGGCGTGACGTCAAATGTTGGCATTAAGCCGATTCATCGTTTAATTAATGGTCATGTTTGAATTGAAGATCCGTTCTTTTTTTATGACTTGGCTCGAGGTCTTTCATTGACGTGGAAGAAGCACACTCCAATGGGATGGGGTGGGGGGGGTGAGGTGATGACGCAGCCGCCCACTCACCAACCACCCCACTTACGTGACAAGTGAAAAAGGCTCGGCTCTCGGATTCGTAAATAAAAAACACCCTTGAGGAGTTAAGTTCACAGGACGCAGGAAAGTTGTCCACAGACTGTCTTCTTTCCACTGATTCCACTCATGACCGGGTTCACGTAGAAGAGTGAGCTGTGGGCTGCAGACTTGGAACAAGCACAAGGAGACTGACGGAGGAAGGCGCTTCTTTTGTGAGGGTAAAAAGAAGAAGAGTAGAGGAAGGGATAGAGAGCGAGAGAGAGCGAGACTGAGATAGATCCTATCTCACTCTCCCCTTTGAGGTCTTGAGCGGATCGCGTCCGGCAGGTAAGGAGACGATCTCTGCTGGTTTTACGCTGCGTAAAAGTGGAGGAAAGTCTGCTGTGAATGACTTCATGATTCTAAAAATCACAGGAGTGAAAACAAACATTGTCAATCAATTAATGTGTTTTTTCTCTTGCAGCAGGACCATGTCTGGTAAAGCGACTCTAGCCTTCCTCATCTATGGAATCATGATGCACTTCAGCGTCACCTGCTCACCTGTGGGGCTCAGCTTTCCCACAGTCAGGTGGGTACACTCTTACTTATCATTAATCTAACTCTTCTCAGGTGCTCTCTCTGAAAGGAAAACCAGTGCACTAAGCGGGAGGGTGCAGATTAGTCTGATTTACACTCAATTCAGTCTGTGGCTGTAATGGCTGACAACATCAACTGACAGCCAGTAATCAATAGGATTAATGACGGAAAGAATTGCGCAGAAACTGCTCAGCAGAGAGCGGTTGTAATGTAATTTAGGCTATTGAGGCACTGGAAAGCGTCTCTGCAGGCAATTCATGTTATTGGATAATGAAAAGCAAACATTTAATTTCAAAATTCTTTTTTTTTGTTGCAAGAAATTGGCATTTTTTTCTGCAGCAACAGCCTCGTGTAAATATAGAATATTGCAAAAACGTAATTTTGGTAGAGCTTTGCTCTTTCCTTATTTCTTTCTTTCTTTTTAAAGAAAAGCCACTGATGATAGTCAGATCATGATCATCAGATGTTGGTTTAATCCAGAATATGTCTATTTTAAAATGCTGAGCGGAGAACATGCTGTTTGAGCGTGTCTGCTGTTTTCCAGACTGGACAGTGAGCTTTATGATGAGGATGGAAATTCCTTACAATCCCTGGATTATGACGGAGACCAAATGGATGTGAGAAGCGCCCCGTCGATCGCCGCCGACGACCTCTACTCGTTGTATTACCCAGCAGAGAAAAGGTGACCAGCAGCAAACTTTTTTTTAATTCCTAAACGTCATTTGAAACATCTCATCACTCTAGTCCTATTTTTGTCCTGTTCTGTGTGAATCTATGTCGTCGAAATGTTGTCAAAAGGTTTTTTTAATTAGGCCATTTATTATCTCAAGACACAACAATATTTTCGTGGGAATCTATTGGAATTTAAGTTAATTATAAATTATTGTATGTATTGATGAAAGAGTACATTGAAATCATTCTTAAAAATATATTTGAATAGACTAAACTCAGCTGCAGGGTTAAATTTAATTGTATATACTGTATATGAAAAGCTCAAAGAGAAGGAAATCATGTATTACTTTTTATAAAATAAACTTAATTTAGATGAGAGCGAGGCCCCATCTTTAGACCAATAAGTCAATTATTCAGATTTTTTTTTGCAGTGCAGCTGTTTGTAATTGTTTCCTCTTGCGCTGGGTGTGCGGTGATTTTTTTAAATTTATTTATTTATTTTATACTTTGTGGCTATCTATCATCCCAGAACGGAAAGGCATGCAGACGGCATGTTTAATAAAGCCTACAGGAAAGCGCTGGGTCAGTTATCAGCAAGGAAATATCTGCATTCTCTGATGGAAAAGCGTGTAGGGTAAGAACACCTTCTTTTTGGTTGTCATCTCTTCTTTTATAGTCTGCCTGACGTTTTCTGTCCTGTGTGCGGTTCTCCTGTCTTTGGATTGATTCTGTATATTCTCATAATTCACGCTGTTCTACGTACTGTACGTGTCTTCGCCCCCGTTATCTCCCAGCGTGCATCTCGCTCTTTGGACCAGCATCTATTAGCGCCATCAGGTCGGCGCAGGAGCCCAAATGGGCACTTGATTGATTAGGGAGGTATCATCCTCTCAGCTACTAGCGGCGTCGTTAAGGCGCATAGAGAATGAGGCTTAGATTTATCTCCCAGTGAATAATTTATCAGATGGTGTCCCAGTGGTTCCATTGGAAAGGGGGTGAGTTGAGGGGCAGTTACTCCAGCCTCCCGCAGAAAGAGAATACATGAACAAACGTCTAAGGGTGGGCTGAGGGTTCTGGGATGAGTATATTTCTGAAATAATGATCATTTTAAAACCATTGGTTATGCATCTTCAGGTCATAAAAGCTGCCTATTCTATTTTGCATTCATTAATAATGAAATAATCATTGAAAAAGGACACAAATTTGCGATAATGTTATTATTTTTCCTCTGAGATGACACCAAAAACCTCCCAGCCTTAGATCAAGTGTGGTGGGTCTTCACTTTGCATACAGAGGAGACCATAAAGAAATGAATCAGTGTGGTGGTAAGGAAACCTCCTGTCTCTTCCTCACAGTGCGGGGAGAACACTGGAGGACAGCTCAGAGGTTCTGTCCAAGCGACACTCAGATGGGATCTTCACGGACAGCTACAGCCGCTACCGAAAGCAAATGGCAGCCAAGAAATACCTGGCAGCCGTCCTTGGGAAAAGGTATAGACAGAGAATTAGAAATAAAGGACGCAGGCTGGCATATTTGTAGCCCCCCGAAAAACAAACAAACAAACTAATGTGTGTGCAGCCCCAGATGAAGTACCTTTGAGATCTGAACAATAAGTGGATTTATTTTATGTTCCCAAACATGTATTTATGTATGAAGTAAGCCATTAAAATGAATATTTTGATATTAATATTGTTTTTATTTTGTACCTAAAGCACTTAAGGACAAATATGTCTAATAGCGGACCAATTCTTTTGCTCATTCTATCAAAAATAGCCTTTATTTATGTATTCATTGATTATCATTTTTTCGGAGATCTAATTATAGAGGGGGAGACAATTGTTCCTAAGACGATATCCTCCAACAGCCCTGTCTTTTAAACATTCAGTGGAGAGAAACGATTGTCAGGGAAATAAAAAGTTTAAAAGACAATCAATGTATTAAATGCTGCTTTTTCTAAAGTGACACTAAGAATTGAGTTGTTTTTATTCACAACAGACTGGAAGACATAGGTTTCCACCAAATCCTCCAAGACATAGACTTTGATGCCCTCCCGGATGGGGATGAATTTGAGGCTTTTATGGGAAACTGGCTGAAACAGTTCTCTCACAAATTTCTGGTGAGTTCCAGGCTCCTTCCGGAGACCGTGCCCTCATGGGGAAATCTCACGTCCCTTGTTTTTCTTCTTCTCACCCTGTGATCTTACTCCAAACACTCGAATCCAACATTGAATCTTCTTCCACCTCATTTGTGCTCCTGTCTCTCTAGATGATCACTAATTGTAGTTTAAATCCTTTTTATTACCACATTGTGGAGAGACTTGGCTGACTGATATGTTATACATATTGTTGAGATCTAATAGCATCCTGTTTATGGATGCAAGAATGATATTATGATAGGACAAATCATTGAAGCACATCTGGGATTAGACCAGACGAGAGCCCTGTTGGCCTTACCAAATCAAAAAAATAATAATAATGGCCGATTAAAATGATCAAATCAAATCTGAGATGAGGACCAGAGTACTTTTGAGGTTGTTCTTTTCTTCTGCAGTGTTTACGGCGTGAGCTTAAACCTTTGACTCATGTAAAGTGCCGATCTTGTCTTTTGATCTACTGGTTTCTGTGTGTTTGGAAACCTCCTATTCTGCTCAAGTTTTCCTCATGTCTCCTTATCCATATAATAAGTATCACTAGCTTCTGAGACGCCATCAGCGAGCAAATTTTCCAGAAAAAAAGCCTAAAAAAAACCCTCAGAAATGATACTTGTTACATGGTAACTTCTTTTCCATTGAGTTGTTCTTTGTGAGAGAAATTCAAAACAGTTGGAACTTTACTTTTGTGTTGGAACCTTCTGGGTCTATTGTGCTTCCCTTTTCATGTCATGTAAACCGATGTAAAAACAACAGTAGACTGCATGATTAAAGTAATTGCACTAGCCACAGCGTCTGTGCAGAAGACTCCAAATAGATGGTTCTGCTTGCTTTCTGACTATTGCAAACATGCACACCTGTCATTTCTGGATGTTGTTTGGTGTTCTGTTCTATTTACAAAGATGTACGTTGAACTTTGTCATCCTTTGTAGAATTATCTGAATGTACTTGGAAAGAATCTCTCAGTTTAATGTCATGCTTTTATCTTTCAGGCTCTGAAGCATTTTGGAAGCAAATGTTTAATTGTAAATGCACAAACAATGGGATTGGACATTTAAAGTGGTTATTGTTGCATCCACAGTGCTGCCGTAGTTGAATATTTACAAAGAAATATCTAAAGAAAAAGGAGGGAGAGATGCAAGAAAAGGCACACGGATTAATATCAGTAAATAAAGGAGGAAAATAGTGGAAAGACACATGAAACAATCAATTCCAAGACTTAAAATGAAACCAATCACCATCGCTGATATCACAGTCATGGATGTCAGTCTTATCGGTGTCCTCCACCGGCACACTTCTTAAAAACGTTGTGAGGGAGGGATTTTATTGAGAAAAAGCTAGCAAGTCCTAAGTTCTTGTTTACTGTATCAATCTTTCTTTAATTTTGCATTCTCCTCCAGGCTTTGTGACGCAGGAAGCAGTTTGCAGCTGTGGTGCCTTGCATCGACTTTAAAATTCGCCATGAATCACAGATGGCTATTTAGTGGCCCTACAATGCTGCACATCATTATCTTACATTTCACCCTTTTGTTGTTGTTTTTATGTTTCAAAGATGTTTTCAAGGATCCTTAAAACCATCTAGCTTAGACGTCAACGGTTGTTGCTTGTACTGCTTTCTGTTGCACTCAGATTTTAGAGCACTAGATGTAGGTTTTGTGTGAAAATCAAGGGATGGATCTCGCTCTCCATGAAACATATGTATGATAATGACAGCGCCAATAGCCTTAAAAAAATTATATAATCTCTAAAGATACATATATATATATATATAAATACATATATATATATTTAATGTGTGGAAAAGTGACCGTTAGATTACTATTTGAAATGACGATCTGCAAGGGTCAAGTCAATAAATGTTTAAAAAAAGTGTTGTAAGATTTGTATGAATAAATTTTTGTAAACAACAAAAATTCCGTCTAATCTTTGAAGCACTTTAAGTCTTAAAGTTAAGACTCATTTGAGAGGATTAAAATAAACTTTTTATATTCCTACATTGGAGATGGACCCTACCGTGTCAGTTTTAACAGGAAGTGACATCAAGAGAAAAATCATTAACAGGCGGGAACTTTGGCTAACAGAATCACTCAGAAATGGGTAAGACAACGTGACATATGGGTAATTAGTTTTAGAGTACAAGCAAACAAATCTATCAACTGCAAACATACATTCATACTGAAATTAGAATAAATGAGTTTTCCCGTCTTAGCTCAGTTTAAGGGGTTAAGGGTGTGTGGAACTACAGGGTGTGGAAAAATAAGTCAATAAAATGGTGAAAATGACAGCAAATTACGAAAATCTCTGCCCTAGTTTTGTGGCAACTCGGTACTTTGATGAAGGAGCGGCGACACCAGTTGGTTGGGTGTCTGCCTCCCCCCAGGACATCATGAGTAAAGAGATGTGGGAGGGATCACCCAGCATGCATCACACACTGCCTTGCTGCACTTGACACTTCTCCCCGACTTCAGCAGTGCTGGTAGAACAGTTGGCCGGTCTCAACACTGGTACATTCATTTTACGCCAAAAACATTTGTAGCTCAAAGGAGTTGGGGTCAACAGAGAGAAGATAACCAAGTAGGCCTATATTAAGATAGAAATAAACCTTTAATGACCAGGTTTTCATCAAGTATTGTGATGTTTCCTTTTTGCAGTGTGAGATTTTTGCCCCCTGCCCTTTTATCTGTGTGCAGTTCCTGTAATTAGTATCCTGATAAAGACTTGTCAGTAACTTTATCCTTGTAAAGGTTTCCTTTTGCAGTTGGTTCCCCGAATCAGAGGCTTATAATGCTAACAGGCGTAGCTAACTATCAAGTCTGCATTAAAGCAACAAGAGAAATGCACCATGTTTAACATAAAGATAGAGAAAAAGACACTAGAAAACGTCTGGACATGATTGGTTTGGGTATCAAATATTTAAAGCTAGATATATTAGCTTAGGTAAGCTAATGATAAAAAGCTTTTATTCATTTTAGGGTCCATATTAAAAATTAATCATTTTTATCTATAAATGCAGATTATGTATTTTCAAAATGTGAAAAAACAATTCTAAACACTATAGTTTGTTGATTAAGAAAGTGTTGGAAACACACCCAACTAGCTATGAGAGTTTGCTAACATTTATAGTACGCCTAGAGCTAAATATGTTAGCAACCGATATTATATATATATCACGTCATGTTTTTACAGCACATCTTTAGATGAGGGCCTGTTCCCTTTTTGGAAATACCAGTATATTATAGCAAACTCACTGACTGAGTTGGACTGGCAGAAATCAAAACTCAGGTAAAATCAGTCTTATTTTGCTCAAAATGGTGAAATAATAATTCCCAAAAATTTTGTAAAACCAATTCAAAATCTTTCTCTTTTGTTGCACAACCTTACCACAAACCCATCTCTCTCTCTAGGGTCCATGATGCAAAAAAGAAGTTTCACACAAATGTAAAAAAAAGTCTTATTTCTGAGAAATGAATCTTATATTTTCCTGTTTAAAACCAAACTTATGTCATAGCATGGAAACGTAATAAAATAATAATGATACAGTCATATTAAGTATGTTTTGAATTATGAAAGTAATCTAATTTTAGGGAAATATGTCTAATTTGGTTTTAATAATATGTGCCAGCTAATGTTGAGCTAGATTAAACCAGTAGAAAGGTACAGCATCGGTTTGCATAATATCCCATTGTTTTCTTTATTTTAAGACAAAGACCTCTCGCTCAACCTATCATTAGAAGAATCCTATGAAATAACGCAATTTACTTAAGTTTATTCATCGATTTTTTATCCATTGTCAAAGAGAGCTTCAGCTTCAGCTTTTACTTTATATATTTATCATAAGAAAAAAACACAGTCTCGTCTGCTCTGCAAAGTCATTCCTACTAGAAAATCGTCTATATTTTTATCAATATTTACTAGAATAATAGTTTTTAGACAAGTTTTAAATCTGCAAAATTCCGGTGGATTAGATTTGTAAACGTCCATAGAACTCCAACTACTGAAAAACCAAAATGGACCCTAAAACTAAACAAATATAGCAAAATGTAACTTTTTTTGTTTATTAAAATGACTTAAAATTAGTCATTTCATTTTCTTGACTGAGCTCGCTTTATAAATCGAAATCTAAATCTCCCCAGTTATGGTTATTAATTGTTTTGTTTGGAGGAATGTTTAGTCTTGGGGGATTGGTGGTTGGCATTTTTGCCCCCCAGCAAGAAGGATCTGGGACAGATCCACTTTGGGACCTGGCCTAATGCGAGCAAGTGTCCAGCCCCAGCAATCCTCCGCAGGAAATGTGGTGAAATAAACCGGATGGTTGAAGAAATAGAAATATTAATTTTAAGTAAGTCTAAACTGAGTTTTCATCTTCATCAGCTCATCTTGCTCAAATTTTGACATTTTTGTTTTAAGGCTTATTACAGTATTTCAGTGAATTTAAGCGTTAACATTATTTGCTCAATACAATACAGTTTGAATATTCAAGAGGCTCTGAATAGGCGATAATAGAGACGCAAAGTGTTGTTCTCAAAAGTATCACCCATGGGACGTTATTTAGAAAATGGCAGGATTGTAGTTAATGATGAAATTTTTGGTCTTTCACCAGTCTACATGTTTATTTGAAATAAAACACCATTGGAAGGGGCGTCACTTCTCTGTAGCTCTTGTGTGCAAAAAAGTAACAATAACACTTATTAGAATTTTGAAATTGTAAACACTGCCTCCATGTTAAATCAGCCGATCAGAGCAGAAAGGGACTGACTGGAAAAGACGTCTGTATATCTGGCTAGTCCATTTTTAGGCACATAATTATTTCCATCCATAATTTAAGATTTGAAACTGAAATTATAAATAAAATGTCATTATGCTGTAATTACTATTATATAATAATAAAAAAGATCATTATGATGTGATCCATCAATCCAATGCATCACTTTCTTGTTGGGACCCAAGGGGAATAATTCCACCTAAGCTAAAGCCCTCTAGTCACGATTACTTACCTCCACATGAGACACATTTATGTTCTGTGTCAATCAAAATTACAGCGCCTGACCTTCAATAGATCCCCCATATCTAATAATAACTGTACACCCTCACTCACCAGACCTGGTTTCTCTAGGGCAAGTCTTCAATTACAATCACATTGCTTGTGACTGTGAGAAGTCACAGTATCACACACCATGATATGCAGCAAGGGATCTTAGAGGGAACGAGCACACAAAGCCTGCAGTGTCTCTCTCTCTCCTGTGTGGCAATAACCCCCCTCTCAGACATGATGGCAGGACTTTGATTTTGTGGCGGTGGCCTCAGCTCTCAGAGGAGTGCAGGGGGAAGATGATCAATGGGAGTGATCTGATTCCTGCAACCTGTGCCAGACCCTTCCTTAACCTTGCTAACCCAATCAGCCAGTGTTGCCAGGGAACCAGTCTCAGGAGGATGCATTCAGATTGGGCGGGGTGCTGGTGGCCTTCCTGGGCACCCAAAGATCGCCCAGGATATATTTCACTCAAATGGCTTCGGTCTTACCTATGTTGTCTTTTTACTGTCTGTAATGGCAAGTTGCAAGGAAAGGCAAATAATTAGCAAACTAGCATTTCCTGTCTGCATAGTAGAGACGTGATGCAATTGTGACAGATGGAAAATGTGAAGAATCTACAAAAGAATGTGAATATGAATTATATGTTTGATCAAGTCACCGGAAGCAGATCAAAAAAAAAAGAAGCAAAGAACAATTTTTTGGCATGTAAGACCAAGATCCCACAGTCGTGATACAGCTATGTCAATCTCTGCCCAAGTCATTCTTGCATATCAGTTTGACTTCTTTTTAGGGTTGAAAGGCTTCAAAGGAGACTCAGGCGCTGTAGTAGGGCTATCGTGGATGGCTGTGCTTAAACACAACGGTTCTCTGAGCCAAATGCAAATAACTGTTTGATAAAATGCACAAAAAGGAAATTTTAGGTTGACCAGGGGTATTGAGAAAGCCTTGCTCGATAAGTAGGATATTTTTTGACATATTAATAATAAAAATAATACATTTATTTCATAATGCACTTTACATTTGGAGTGCTATATTAAAGCATGTGAGGACATATTCAACAGGATGATGTAATTTCACACAACCAGAAAAGGTCTGATAAGGGTCAAATAGTTTTCTAAAAACACATCATTGCCAAAAAGGATGAGCTAACCTAAATATATGGACTATTTTCCATGAAAAAAAACATTTCAATGAAATAATTGTCTGACTCTGAAATTTGAACTGATTAAAAACGGGCTTCACCAAACAATTTATTTTTTTATGGATAATTTATAGTGTAAATTTATAGATTTTAAAATAATATATGTCCCAAAGAAATCAAAACATTTTTGGTGGGGACATCAAAGGGTTAACAAGTGTCACGCTCACAAATTTTACTGTTTAATGCTCATAAAAAATAACATTTGCTAATCAACAAAGAACAGATGTGGACGTTATGCAAGTATTAATTCAAAAATGATGCTGGAAAAATGTTCTTATCTGTTGAACATTAAAGAAGATCTCTTGTGAACTCAATAATAATTCAATTCAATCCCTTTATTTGTCACTGACGGGGCATGAAAAGGCACGAAGAGCAGCACACATCAATGTACACACTTGACAACTCAAACATATTACACATATAAGATAAAGTGATAAGAAATGATAAAACACACATATTATGATCAATTAAAGTCAAATATACAGTCATTTTCACTTCATTGTTTTTATTTGCATATCTAAATTTACTGTTGTCATACTACAGCAATTTATATTCAGCGAGTACCTCTTTCTTGTTCAACTCCTACCTCACAACGCAACCTCCGACCTTTAACTCAGGATCCCCCCTGCTCCTCTGGGGGGCGTGTGAGTGACAGCTTTCTGGAGGGGGAATCCACATGAAGCCCTTTCATCAGTGCCGCCTCCTGAGCTTTACTTGACTGACGGCGTCACAGAACACACCAAGAGTTCAAATAATACCAAAGCTATTGCTCTATGTAGACTTGTGAAACAATGCAATCTAATTTTCATTAATGAATACTTCCAAATTTTCCATGTGAGTGACGGGATGTAACTTCCTATATTTTCCATCCTTGAAAAGACATTTTTTCATTTGATTTTTAAAAATGGTAATGAACAGAATCAACATATTTTGTATGACCGACACATTGTACCAATATTGTGTAGTAAGACATAATGACAAAAAATCTCACTCACATCATGGGAAAAAGTCTTGGAATCAGCTCTTATGAAAGCATCCTTCTCACACTCCCGATGGAATCGTCTTGAATCCAGCAGCCAGGTAACTCTGAAATATGATGCCGACTCAGGCATCTGGATTCATTTGTGGAGGCACCACCCGTGTACAGAATTATAAAAAGAAAGACAAATCTGCATGAGGGAGCAGATGCGCTAATGACTTGGGTCATACTCAGGGTTGTCCTGTGGAAATCAGCGTTTGAGACCTACGTTCAGCTACAATTTCAAGTCAATGCTTTCAACGTAGTTTAAATAGTAAGTAGTAGTAATATAAGTTATTTTATGCATGTACATTTAATCACACAGCATGGAGAGGTTAAGCAGAGGAAGTATACGTCTGGGCCAGAGAGGGAAGAAATTCATACAGGTTAATGCCATGGACCAGAACACAACAATCCATTATTTATTCCAGCATTTGTAAATAGCCCTGTCTTAAAAAGGAACACTTGAAGGTTTAGTCTCAGTGTATCGGTAGCTAACATGTAATTGATTTACACTGTGACTAATGTAAATAAGTCAATATGTAGTTTGTGTTAATTGAGCTACAACCTAATATTTGGTTTATTTTGGCGGAGGGTGTGTAGCACTTGAGTAAAGGCCAAATTGTTTGAAGTAGTCTTAGTGTGTGTGTGTGTGTGTGTGTGTGTGTGTGTGTATGTGTGTGTGAATGTGTGTCCTGGTTAGTACATAGGGAATAGAAGAGAACTGACATTTCACAGCATAGCAAGTCGAATTGTATGCTTTTCACCCCACCTTTCTGATCTGTTAATTTTTATTATTAACAACAACACCTGAACAAAGACAAATACTCTGAAAAGATTAATTCATTTTTAATTTGGATATTCTTTTAAAGTCTGTACATCTGAGGCACACACCCTAGCCATTTCTCAAATTTCTCTTCCACCTTCCCTCTCTCTGTGGACGATGTACAGTCCAATTAGCAGCTCAGACGTCATGGGCAGTCTGGATTTTGAGGCCAGAGGGGAGCAAGTTACCTGGATTTGGACCTGAACGTTGTACTCATTATTGGGCTGTCAGCTGACCCCTGATGTCATTTTTCCTCGCATCATTAGAGCTACTACAGGTCTTGAGGTTAAACTGAGCTCTCTCTCTCAGACACACACACACACACACACACAAACACACACACACACACACACAAACACACAGGCCACAGTTCCATTAATATGCATTTACTGACGTTACGCTATCGATCAATCTATTAGCACCAGGTATTACCTCATGAAATGTTCTCTGAGAAAGGACAGCAGCTACATCTTTGAAAGGCTACAGGATGATGAAGGTCACAGACACTTTGGGGATATTTGGCAGATATGTACAATATTAAATCACACACTTCTCTGGGCATCAGTGGATTCTGTTGCCAAATATGGTGGGAGGCCATGGCAGAAAAGAAAAACAAGGTTATAATGTTTTGGTGGTTTTCATATCTAGATGTTCATCACTTGTCTGACACCGATGAGATGGTGATAAATCAGTCCAGCTGGTTGCTCTGTGTCCTGCTAAAAATAGAAGTAGAGTTCATTTATCTCCCTTGTGCTTATGCAGACCCAGGTATACCTGTCTTCTTTCGTTTCAGGAGGCGCAACATAAGCAGAGATCAATCAAACGCTACCACAAGAGAGCGTTCATTTTGCCTCTTGAAAAATGAGCATCACACATTTGCAGCCCTCATCTTTTGTCCCTTTGCAACCTATAAGATATATTACTTTATATTGAATGGGAAAAACACATTACTTAAAATAGCTTTTATTTCTATGAACATGAATGTTGATGATTAACACAAACATTGCATCCTGAGTAGAGTGAATTCTTTTTTTTTTTTTTCAGATTTGGCTTCCCAGTGTCCAAAGGTAAGAAACAATGCTGTCACAGCTGGGTGAGTGTGCAGATATTTGGAGGAAAAACAACTCAATTCTAGGTCAACTTAATAACATTTTAGGAGCTTTCATTGATGTCTAACTGATGTCAGTGAAAACACAAGTCCTAAAACTGTTCAGAAAATATGGGGACAAAACGAGGAAAAATCTTTAGATCCTTGTAAGATGCTCAAATGTCTTAGCCCAGGACAGATCACTCAATTCAATCAGGAGAGACACTGATGGAAGAAAAGATGAAATTATAATTATGCCTGTTGTCCTTCCCGGCAGGGGTGGGGAACAACTAAAAACATGCTTTTGTAAGAAAAAACAAAAAAACAAAAAAATAATAAAACTCCCCCTAGGAGGTAAAATATGAATTATTAGAGTACAATACAATAAAATAATCCAGTTCTTCCTGGCATTAAGATCAATGTGGGTATAAAATTTAAAAAATGATCCGTGACACTGCTTTTGAGTTATTGCTTTAACACGACCAAACTGTGGAGGCGGATGCAGCGGACGAGGACGCAGTGATATAATTGTTACAAGAGATGATATGTGATAATTAATCAGTCTAAAAGTCTTGGGCGGTCCTGAGTCTGGATACTGGTGGTGGCGACTTATACCTCTGCTGAGACTGATTAATGATGAATCAGGGGTGGAGTAAATTGAAATGATATGAAATTTTGCCAATTTGTGTGTTAAACATTAGTTTGTTGTAACAACTTCAATTTTGAAAACCTCTGGACGAAAATAATGTTCCCATGTTTAGTTCACACAAAATCTTTTAATTTATTTGAGTAACATGAGCAGTGAATAGTTAATAGCTTGAGTCAAGGGAAAGATATTGTATCAAACTTTACCAGACAATCCAACATCATTGCTCCAACAATTTTTGATGACCTCCTGAGATGAAAGGAAAATATTCTGAACAATGAGTCAAGAGTTGAGCCAAACACAATCAAACATTGCATCCCACAAAAACCAAAAAAATCTTTATTCCTACAGTCAAGCTTGTAGAGTAATGTTGAAGGGATGCTTTAATCCTTCAGGGCCTGGATGATTTGCCATTATTGAGGGAAACATGAATTCTGCTCTTCTCTTCTCCTTTAGGTGAATGTCAGGTGATCCGTCTATGAGTTGAAGCTTGTGTTGAACTGGGCCCTGCAGTAAGACAATGGTTCCAAGCGAAAGAGGAGAGGAGCAGAAGAAATCCACCGCTAAATGGATAATAATAATAATAATAATACATTTAATTTATAATGCACTTTACATTTGGATCAAATCTCAAAGTGCTACAAAGTAAAAGCAGATAAATAAAATGAATACGTTTTGGAATTGTCTCGTCAAAGTTTGGAACTGAAAGTGTCCGGTTGCAGGTACCAATACCTATTTAAACTGGTGATTCAGCTGCTGATTCAGCTTATTCTTAAAATTTTTGTTAAAATTTGCCTCTTCTGTTCATTTAGGTTTCCGGAATGGGTGCAATAGTTTTGACAGTACTCTTTTCCTGTACAAAGGAAAATGTATGGAAAATTAACAGAAAATAACAAAACTGATCCATTGACAAGGACTTATTTAACATATTCATGCCACGTGTCAGCAGATTCTCAGTAGTTAGAGGGCACAGCCCCCATCACCTTTGACCCCAGGAGAGTGCATGTTCACACCCATGCATGGAGCTGAGGGGAGCTGCAGATGATCGTTCGTATCACTACGAGCATCATCCTTTATCTCATGCATAATTATAACATCCATTGTTAATATAACAATTTATTTAAGGGCAGCTTCAAGGTTAAGCTGACACAATATATTTGTTCCCTGAAAAACAAAAAGTAGCACATTGTAAAAACGCAGTCATAAATCTCAAATAATTCTATAAAATGCCCATTCATCCCTCCTGCTCCACATCAATACAGCACTGGCTTGTGGTTGGCATTTCGAGAAAGGCTCCTGTTATTAATCTTCATTGGAGATTTCCTCCATCTGTCTTTCCTGTTGCCAAAGGGAGCGGCAGCCTAATAAGATTTCATAAATTCCTTTAACTCTTTTAGGTGACCACCTTTGTAATGACACCCAAATACAGCAGTGATGAATAAGAAAGGTAATTAGATTTGACTCAAGCAGAGACGTATCTCTTAATTAGCTGAGCAATAGTGGCATGAATTTGCTTTGCAGAAGGAATTTATTTCCTGTCGTACATGATTAGACAGCTTGTTTTTAATAATATCTTGTGTACGGGGAAGTAAATGAGTCAATCTTCACTATTTGGTTTTTGCATTTTGTTATCTGGAAGATAACAAAATGCAGTACCACTGTAAACTCAGACACTGTACATGTACTCTATTCAAATTTAAACTCAAACTAGGCCAATGCTGTTGTCCCAAACATAATCCCCGCATATCCCCGGAAAGACCCTAATCCCTTCTGTTGTACAAGCAGTTCCTCTGATTAAACTCCTCAAATGAAATGTGAACTTATGTGTGGGTACATTGGGTATAAATGTGGGTATATAAACTTTGAGAATGATCCATGAAAGAGTTTTTGAGTTATCACGTTAACAAGAAGTCTGTGTAGATTGTCGTTCATCCTGTACCTTGTAACCCATGTGGGCTGAGTCCAAAGCAACTGGACTTCTGTTTAGCTTGAAGACGTTTCACCTCGCATCCAAGAGGCGTCTTCAGTACTGCCTGGTTGGGGGTCCCTTTTGGATGAGAGGTGGAACATCTTCAAATCAAAACAGAAGTTCTGTTGCTTTGGATTCAACCCATATGGGTTAACAAGGAGCACCTACGGCGGTTGACACGACGATGAAGATTCCATAATATCCCCAACTATTGTTTTGGTATAAAAATGTCTGTTAAATGCAGAATGGCTACCTGGTATCAGTATGATTAAATTGGAACTACATCATATAGCAATAGATGATTTTCATGACTTGATTGGAGGCTTTGTCTGTAAAATCATGACTTAAATAACTTGTAACCAAGTCATTTCGGTAGTGAACTGAAATTACAATATAGTGATAGAGCCGAGTATAAAGATGCATTTAATTTTAAAAGTAAGTACAGCAGAAGTGCCTCAAATTGTAATTAAATACAGCACTTCAATGATTGCACTTTTCACCACTGGCAGCTAAACAAAGCAGACACTAGTGACCTTGTTTCTTGGCGGTCCATTGGCTAAAGGAGAAAGTTTATTAATGCAGATGTCATATATATTACAGCATTATTTAACCACCAAAGCACTTACTCAACTACTGGGAGTGTTAAGGTTATGTTTAGAGGTATGGACTCATCCTCTCATTACCTTTCCCACAAAAAAAGTTCAGCTAAATTTCAAATCAACTTTTATTGTGAAAGCTGTATAAATAACCTCAGCATGGAGCAAGTGGACCATTTCAAAGTCAACGTCATGCTCCTGTACGTTATGTGATTGTCGAGGTCTTGGAAAAATTTGACCTGATACTCATTTGGAATTCTGACGGCACACCGGTGTTCATTATAAGTGTATTATTTTTTCCAATTTATTATCAGGTAACTGAACCCAAACCTATGTGCATGCTACTATTTCGACAAAATACGTTTGTTTGAACATTTCGTACACAACCTTTCACAGAAACATCAGTATTGACTGAAGAGATGTGCAGGGAGACTGTCATACCTCTAAATAAACTGTGCTATCATTATTTCCCAGGAAAGTTATGGGGGATATTATGGAAACATCATCGCTGCCATAGATCCTTTGTGTTCATGCGATAACTCAACATTTTCATGGATCATTTTCAAATTTTATACCCACATAGACCTTAGTACGAGGAAGAGCTGGATTGATTCAAGGAAAGGTCCGTAATATATTTCTGAAACTAGTGGGAGCTTAAGCTCCAAAAGTTTTGGAGCCATGGTTTCGTTCATCATTGCTTGGATTTAGTCCAAATTTGTTGAATATGAATCAAGTTGAGGAAATCAATCTTGTATCGTATTTTACTCTTATAGTTCATATTTTAATTACTACGGGACCTTGTTTTTTATATTTTTATTGTTTACAAAAACTTTGTTGCTGCCGGTGATGACACGTAGGCCTAGCTGTGGTTGTAAATCGTCCATTGCTCGTACCAAAGCAATACGACAAAGTTCTATTGAAGCTTCAATCAAGAAGACTACCCCCTTGCACACTCAAGCGACAGTTATTTCTTGTACCACTCTCTCTCTCATCTCTAAGGCACAGGCACGCGCAGTCGCAATAACCCACTTCACGGACTGGGGTGTCAATTGATTTAAGTTATAAGGCAACATCTACTTAATATGGTGACACATTTTTATCATTAGGTTAGGTCGTCTTGCTTTTGTCGCTTAAAATCCACTCTCAATTCACCTAGTTCTATCATGCTGCCACCCAGTCTTTGCAGACCCATTGACTCAATCATTCATCAGTCTCAGTAGAGTCATCAGCCACCCCCACCAGTGTCCAGACTCTAAGGGGAGATATTTCTGCCAAACTAATTATCATATATAATATGTTATAATAAACATCCATCTTCACCTAATTCTGTCTCTCTCTATTGAAATGAATTTATGATATGGACTTGTTATCACCACGTATTCACATCTCTGCAGTAAGCTGAATTATCTGTTACCATATATGAAACCCTGATTAGTAGTGCTTACATTTGAAAATGATAAGTCTGGATTTATTTGGCTTGATCAGATGAGGATATGTATCATCCATTAGAATCCTCTTTACTCAGCAGTGGTATAATTGAGATTAATTCATTCATTAAACACTTTTGCTCCTTTTTACTTGGCTTTGACGATACGAGTGCCCCTTAAATATCAACATGCGCTGACTGTCATCTAATGAGTCAGTGAGTTAATGACCAAAAATAACTGATGTCTGTTTCTGAGATATTCAGCTAATTGCAGCTTGACCACTAATTAGCAGCTAACCAACCATTGCCAATTAAACATCCATGATTACTCCTGTTCTCACTGACTGAAGATAACCTTTGGTTGTTTAACAATTCAGCATTCAGATCTTGGCTTTGGAATCGGCCAAGATCTGAATGAGAGTGCCATCATTCATCTTCTTCTCTGCCTGTTTAATATGTATGTTTAATATCTGGAGTAACTAAAATAGAGACTCTATCTTTAGCTGCTCACACTTCATCTAAGCCGACAGCAACTGATCCTGAAAAAAAAAGAAAGTCTCTCGTCTATTCAGATTTCTTCTAAAGTAACGCTGCCGGGGTGAAGTGTTTATGATGTAGCAGGGAGTGAATGACTGCAAAATCACAACACATTCTCATCTGAAAAGCATGGACAGCATTATTATGCAGCTGATAGATAAGATATTACAGAATGATAGAAACACACAGAAATAATGAGCAAATCATTGGCTTTAAAGACGTAAGGATGGAAAAAGTTGTAATGCTCCCACAGAATGTATGGCATTCTTGAAGCTCCTGAAAAATGCATGTTGCCTGGTTGTTTGTCCCCATGCACACAGAAAAAAATCACAGCCTAGCAACAAACAAGATTTTATATTACAATCAGCACCATTATTGTCAACTAGCCTCTCTGCTTAGCTTTGAGCTTGTTAAAAAAGATGTATCTGCTGACAGCCCCGAAACAACAGTTTTTGTAGTGTTCCGGCGGATGTGGAGGGGAAGCACTCTTGGGTGTCATACCGTGTACTTTGTGTTCCTCTTTACATGCTGGCGTGCCATTTGAACCTTTCTAATTATGCCATATATTTGTACCACGACATCTTTGTGGGCCACAGTGACTTGGAACAAAAAGTGGTATCTGAGCTATGCATAATATGCATTCTTCATATTTCTGGAAGAATGCATCCTCTAAATATCGTAAAATGAAACAGAATAAAGGTGTACCAGTCTCTTGTTGTTGAACTTGTCGTAATGAGGTATCTCCCACTCAGATGGACTGAACAACAATCGCTAATGCTTCAATAATAAAACAGATTTAGGTATCTCTTAAGAAAGCTGTGGTTGAGAGAACATACACACGTTCAGCATACATAGTTTTCCCGGTCAACAGTAAACAACTGCTCATCACTTTGGATTGATAAGCATTCTGAATACTCCTCACTCTTAACACTTTATTGTACCCACCAAAAAAATAAAAACTATTGAAGAATTATTGCTTGGCATATTTTATTTATTTGGGACATTTATTAATTTAATATCTTAGACACTCTCAATTTACCATTAAATGTTGAATTGTTATGTCAAGCACGTTTTTAAACAGGGAAAAAATATAAGACTTTTAAAACGTCATTATTTAACGTAAAATAGTCCGTTGTGATTAGATTGGCTCAACCTTTTGGCAAAGCCCGTTTTAAAAACATTATTTTACCCTTATTAGACTTTTTTCTTAGTTGTGTCAAGTTACATAATTCTGTTTAATAAGTCCTCATGTGCTTTAATATACCAAAAATAAATAAATGTACGTATCAAATAGGACTTTCTCAATAGCCATGATTAACCTCCTTCTTGGTGGCCTCTTTGAACTGTGTTGTCCCCCAGATCTCCA
Source organism: Lophius piscatorius (assembly GCA_009660295.1). NCBI lineage: Eukaryota > Metazoa > Chordata > Actinopteri > Lophiiformes > Lophiidae > Lophius > Lophius piscatorius. The sequence goes on from VRLP01005626.1 coordinate 24,525, forward strand.
TCCATGGCCCCGTACTCTTTAGTATATAAACTGGGTAATATATAACAGGTTTTGTCATGTGGCACATATTTTTCAAGAAATGAAAGAAAGAAAGAAAATAGGAAATTGAGACTCAAAATGAGCTCAACCAAACAGTTGAACCGGTCATTAAAGGGTTTTCACAGCTGTATAAATATGCTTACCTGGCATTTAGCCCATATGAATTCACTGCCTATTCAAACAAACCTAACCCAAACATTATCCACTGTGAATGGGGGGTTATAATGCATGGAGACTGTTGGAACTCATATCTCATGTCCTGACAGCTGCACCAAAAAGTGTATACTGTTTATAATTTCATACACTGGGTTTAATATACAAAGTCTGAATCACTGCTCTCTAAGTCCGTTTTATACAGAGACTGCACAAAAGAGTCACAGTGTAGACCTTGATCTGAGACCTTTCTCACTCTGTGCCTTTGTTTGTTCACACTGAAAAACACGAGAGACACGTTCAAATGCTGCAGCTGTGACGTTTTCAGTATGAGTGATGCCACACCGTGTACCTCATTGCCATGATCCACGCCATCAGCCCAGGATTAGTAGGTTGATGATGACCTTCATGAAAAACGTAATAAGTTGTTTCAGGAAGTACAGGGAGTAATTTCTTCACTTTTCTTTAGCTTTCAGCAGTCTTTAAAAATATGGCTTCGGTTATTGAATTGAATCTATTTTTACAGTCCATCACACAATAATAATAACTCTCGCCATGACTCTCATGACTTTATATGATTATATATTTATAAATATGTATACATTAGGGGTGTAACGATACATTGATCCATATCGGTATATTGGTTTATCCAATCAAATCGATGGATTTTTTGTTCTAAAGGAAAGATAAAATACGCCATTATTTTGAAATTACTACCTGAGCACTTTGCTGTGTTTCCCACCCACAGGCTTCATCCCTATCAGCACACAGACCTGCGGACCAATGGATACAGCCAGATGCTCTAGTTTCATTTTTTTCCTTTTATTCTGCTCTTCCTGAACATTAGAATTAACTTTGGCAAATAACGTGTGCATCAAATGAAAGATAAAGGCTTACAGGTGCATTCTGAATGTTTATTGCTTCCTAACAATGCTGAAAAATAATTAGCACTTGGTCCGTTAGCTTAATGCTAACATATAGTGGGAATTGCCATATACATGCTAACGTAGTTATTGACTGTGCGACCATAATCAAACACTAAATAAACTATTTCATCATATATATGTCAGTTAAACTGAAAAAAGTGTTTTTTTATGTGACGCTGAGTTTTAAAATAACAAAAAATATATTTTTCCCAAAGACATTAATTGTCAGTGACTGTTATTACTGTGTTATATGTGTCATATGTGTTATATGACTGTGTTATAGAAAACCCCAGCTTTTATTTGATTTTTTTTTCTAATGGATGTAAAACATTCAGTTTAATACCTTCAAACCACTGAGCACTGCCCCTATCAGAACCATTTAAATACAATGTCAGGAAACATACATCTAGACAATTATGTTCATAATTTAAAGGTAATCAGGGGTCCTTAATGTTTACTGATAAGAAAAAAAACAATTTCTTTCTAAACATGAAATATTTGTCACTTTACAGTGAAACACAGCTATTTGTTCTTTTTGTAATTATTACATTCTGCATAAAATTGTCAAAACACGTCAAAATTGCTTTTAAATTTTTCTTTCTTGAGGTGAAATACAACCAATTTTGTTAAATGGGTACAAAATATCGTCTGAAATCGATCGCACGCTCTTGAATCAAATCGAACCGAACCGTAATTGTATCGTGGCAGAGTTTGTGATATCGGTAAATATCTAATCGTTGTACAAGAATCGATATGATATCATATTGTGATGGAACTGGTGATATGCACCCCTAATACATATATATATATATATAATATCATACATCTTCTTTTTTTTTTTCTTTTTTTTTTCTCGCCATTGTCGCCAAGTACTTGCTCAAGGAGGAATTTGTTGGGTCCTGTAGATAATTATATAAAGAGTCTGGTCTAGACCTGCTATTTCTGGTAAGCACCTTGAGACAAATGTTGTTGTGAATTGGTGCTATATAAATAAAGATTGATTGATTGATTGATTGATTTGAATCTGAATCATCCGAGATAATTTTAGCGGCCAGCAAATGTCAAATATAAGTAAGTTAATTTACCTACTTAACAAGTTGACATCCTTAAACGGAAGCCTTATTGTAATTTTAAACAAATAATTATAACATTCAGTTAAAGTTCATACTAAGATGTGACCCTGAGGTGGAGCACCATCATTCAAGAGGTGGAGATGTTATGAATAAAGCTCCTTCTGACCTGCTTGCTCTTCAGGAGACATTTTCATCTGTGCACAGCAATGTCTCTATAATGACAGTGAGGGCATAGCGCCCTCACCTCTCTCTGGATTTCATCTGCTCACACGCCTCAAGGGGATCCAATCGAAAATCAGCTGGAGGAGGAAAGATTCCCCCGTACAAGTTTTTCACCACCAGCCGAAATATACCATTAAAATGCTGTGAGTTTGGTGTAATTATGTTATAAATCTTGCTTCAGGTTTAATTGAGAGTAGGCATTAAACCACAAGTGTTTTCCTCTTTTCTCTCCTCTGTTTTGTAGGAATGATAACTTGCTCATTATTGCTCCATGCATTGTGAGGGTGTTATAGTGTCAAATGAGATTTATCTCACCATTACAAGACGTAATTGGTCGAAGCCCTCTCTGTAATTTACTCTCAGCCAGTGCTACATTGCTTTATGTTGAATAATTGCTCCTGTCTGGGTCACTATTGGTACGGGAAACATGAGTGTGGAACCCCTGCAGCTAAAGAGACAATGATCCACAATCCACATGACTCCAGCTCACATCTCCTTTAATCTGTGCTGATGTCTTGTTCGGGGTTTGGGGGTATACGGAACAGTTTGTTGATACAAATTCATAAAGATGCACTGTAAACCCAAATGCTTTAGGGGGGGGGCTTCTACTAACTTAAAGATGTATACTGTCCGTTATGTTTTCCTTTCCTTTGTATTGCTCAAACTCGTACTTTTGAGTATCATAATCTCTAATTTGTAAGAAACTAAAAAACTAAGAATAGATATTTTTACTGTATGTGAGTGCAATTTTTGTCTTGTCTGTATTGTTAGAGGAAAATTCCGCTCATGGTGAGTGAAAATGAACCGCTACCCCACATCATATAACTGACTTGGGAGAAAGAAAACATTTTAGGTGTAACACATTTCACACTTTTTTTTAGTTTAGTTCAAGATGACCTTTTTTTTATCAGTGTATTTTTGACAAACTGAATGGTGTGATCAAATAATAAATAGTGCTAGAAAATGACTGTGGAATAGTAGGGAGCAGAACAAGAAGGTTCTGGGTTCAAATCCACATCTGGCATTGGGACCTTTATATGTGGAGTTTGCATTTTTGTGTGTATTTCTCCAGATGTGCCCACGGTCCAAAAACATGCAAAATAGGTGAATTGGTAATTCAGTTAACTGTAATCAGACAAAAAAAAAAGTACATTAACTCTTAATATACAAGCTTTGCTATTCTAAGATCTTTATAAACTCCTTAAACCACATCCCAACCTCTCTATACTACAAAATGAAGGTGAGAGATCCAACCATCTCAGTTAGAGGCAATAATGTGTCCTTAAGCCAAGCACAAAGTGCACCATGGGTAATAATGTACACTGACATTCTAATAATCCAATACTCTGGCACTTTCTTCCACAGAGCCTCCGTGAATCTCCTCACTGTATACTGATGAGCCGATGTGAGTCCATTAATATCAAAAATATTGAAAGCTGAAACCTTGAGGTTTTCTTCTCGCATTAGATCATCATTTCTCACCATCAGGGTTTATTACAGTCAATCATTAAGTCATAAAATCTGACTCCAAAAATATAATGACATTTGTCCCCCTAATGTCTAAATATAGTTAATAGTGTCTGAATGTCTCTGTCATTCATTCTCATCGACTCTAATGGCACCTCTCACTCTAAATGTTTTTAGATTTCATGTAAATCGTGATAAAACATTTTAGTACACCAGATGTGTGAAAATGAAAGGAAAGCATATTGAAAGCGAAGCAGTACAACCTCTAATTGGATGGTTTCCTCCTTTATCAAATTTTCCAAGAGGAACTATGCGGCGTCATCTGTCCATAAGTTCAGCTGCTTTCATTGTACTCCTGCAATTTTAAACCAATCATCCACAACATTAAAATCAGTTACTGGTTCTAATGATGTGGCTAATTGTACTATATTACTAGCACATTGGGATATTTCTTTATTTTGATATGTGGCAGTATCAGCATTGTTCAGAAATGTTGACATACACCATCAGCTACAACATTCAAACTGGTTACAGGTTCTGATGATGTGGCTTATCAGTGTATATTAAATCTTTGATCCTTTATGTCATTATGATAGTGTGATTGAAATTTTTTTTGTTTGGATTTGTGTGTTTTTAGTAAGTCCAAGAGGAAACACCAGTGTTGTCCACTTGCAGAGGAAAACTGGAGGAATAATTTCAAAAGAAAAGAATAAGAAATTAAAATTAAAATTGAAACATATCACTTTTCTTAATCTCCTTTAATATGATAAGCTACGCATTAGTTTTTGAAATAAGAGCAGTTGAATTTTAGTGAGGCGAAAGTTCATTCAAAACTATTACTAGTACTTTAGACTAATCATCAAAATATAAGGTAAATACAATTTCAATTTCAATGTTCAATTTTAAAGTGGAGAAAAACATTTTTTTCAAGAGGCTCCAGCACACAGAATGGCAAAAATGTCTTGTTAGTCTTGTTAGCATGTTTCTAGCAGACAAACGTATTTCTGCTTCGGAGCCTTCAAATAAATCTGTACTAATGAGATGAACCTGATGAGACTGATGAGTGTGAGCGCTCAATTTGTGCGGGACTATCGGACCTTGCAGAGTGAGCATGGTTACCTTGACCCAATCGGGTTGTGTGGAAGCTCACGGTTGAGCTTGCGCAAACTCAACCATGAGCTTCCGCAAACTATTTATTCGTACAGAGTGAGCTGGAATCGAACAACAGTGAATCTAAATCTTGTATGTGTGTATGTCCAGTTTAACCAGTGAAAGGGCTCAATGGCCTCCTGTGAGCGTCCATGACTTGTTCCTATAGAGTGAGTCGGGAGCAGGATTTAATTAAACTCTTAGTGAGACTCTTAATGATTTAGTGATAAAAATGTTTGATGACCTTATAATTCAAGGCCCCTCTTTTTTCTTTTCTTTTCTATTCATGATGAGGTTGAGCTCTGGTGCCACCTTGTTACATTTTAAAACTGTAATGCCTTCATCTGGAGATGTGAAATTTGACTAAAACACACACAAAAGAACCCCACTTAAATCCTGACAGCAATTAAATATCTAAAATGAGATAACACACTCATGATGGTGTTTTTATGATCAGCTGAATGATCATTCATCCTCATTCATTACTTTTTATTGTGTCCTGTAGATTTTGGGCAATCAATGTAAACAGCACAAATCCAAGTCATTTTACAGGATCCCAATCAGTTCCAGATGTAAACGGTTAGATCGGATATGAAGACCAATAAACTGTTTGCTGGGCGAGAGCTCATTTATTCGTACCGAGAGCTATGATGAACAGTTTGGACAGGCTTCGGCAGCAGAAGACATATTTTTTATTGTCAAGAGAAAACACTGATACTGAGCCTCAGCTCACTGGTTTGTCTCCTTGTTGAATTTCCAGAGTTACTTTAACTGTTTGAACCCAAGAAAATAGGGTAAGACAATCTGCTAATAGCATGTTTGTTAATTTTCTAAATTTGACAGCAAATTATGCTGCAAGGCTTCTTCTCAGGGGTAATTAGCTTAAAGTATGCCAATAAACGTCTAGGATTTTTAACATGTTTACTAATTTGATCAACAAATTGGACAAAGATCTTATAAATGGTGAAAAAACCCTGGTTAAACATTTGAACTTAAAAAATGCTTAAATAACTTGATATGGTTAAATGAAAAATTTGAGAATCCTGTGAATTGCATTTTTAAAATGCAAATCCAGAAAGCCAGAGCTCCCCATGTCTGTTACTCTCTGTAATATGTTGACACTTTTATGAGCAACATTTCCATTCTTATGCTCGATGTGTTCATGGTTTCCGCGGGCAATGCCTGGATATCACTCACTGCATGGATCAGGTGCTTGTGAAGCCTGAAAAGCTACGGTGAATTTCCCTGCTGGAGATGGAGGAGGAAGATCGAGCCATGACAGTGAGTAGGTCAGGGTAATTTGCTCATGTCCATTCATTACCTTCATTAAAAATTGAGGGAAACACTGTCTGATTTATTCTGTCAATCATTGCAACGAAAGTACAGTCAGTTATGCTGCTCTACCAATCGGATTCAAGGGGATATCATAATATATATGGGGAGTGCAGTGCGATGCATTCAGGAATCTTCTGTTTTTTGTTTCTCTGATGAATCACCAATCTACTCAGCATCTTCATCATGTTCAATCGCAATTTGCATTTACCCGTGATACCGACATATTCCATGTTTATTTTAGAAGTTAACTGTCATTACTTTAAACCATAACTGTTATTGATATACTGACCTTATAAGTGTTCTTGACAGATTATTCTGATCAGCCATAACTTTAAGACTACCTACCAAGTATTTTGTCAGTCCCCCTCTATCAGAACCAGCTTTAAACTTGTTCAGCAATTTGTGCTATATGTAAGAATAGTGGCTTGAAATTAAGGACACCCTAGTAACTTACTTTATTACCTTATATATTTTTTATTATTATTAATATTATTTCAGAGCATAGTTCATATTATACATATGTGAATACTTATTATTTACAGTATTTATTGTGCTCTTAAGAGGTTTTACAGAGGCATTATGCAATGTCTATGTAGTACCACCGTTTCACCACCAGGTGAAGTTTGTGACTGAGCGCTTTCTGTCATTAGATATGCCTTGTGTGACAGAGAGGCAAGGCAACAACAAGAACGCGACTAATGAAGTCGCCGTGTGTCTGTATATTTACAGGTAAATAAGCATTTTATGATTAAGAGATCATTTGAATGAGTTATCTGCAAAGGGTCACAGTTGATAAGGCAAAGTTGGCTGTTAATTCTAGTTTTGTATGTATTAATGTTGATAGCCATAATATGCTAGCGGCTACGCTAACTATTTACCAATGCTAATACCCTGTGGCGGTACGCATTTGTAGTCTTTGCTTGATTTACCCTGTAATGTATCAGAATAGCTGTACAGACAGGAGCCACAATCCTACTTAATTTGATATATTTTTATTATGGTTTGGATTTAAGCATATTCTGTTGACGCATTTGTTGCAAAGATGTTGATAGACATGTGAGTAGAAATAATAATAATACATTTAATTCATAACACACTTTACATTTGGTTCAAATCTCAAAGTGCTACAAGGTAAAAGCAGATAAAAGCATCAATAAAAAATAATCATGTAGAAATATGACCAAAAAGCAGCAATGTTTATTAAAAGTTATAGGTTATGCTGAAAAGGAAAGTTTATAGTCCTTTTTTAAAAATAAATGCCTTGTATGACTGTGAGGCAAGGGGACGAAGGAACGGGACTTCTCAGCAATGGAATTTGGGCGCCCATGACCCTGTTACTGTTTCATAAACAGTCCATCCTTAGGTAACTCTGTTATATACACAACAAAACCCTTTTGGAAATGCTGTGATCCAGTCACTGAGCATCAAAATTTGCCCTCACAGAGGCCGCATCACAATCAAGGCCCCTCTCTATACCACTATACCGCTTTGTTTATTATTTCCCAGACAAGTTGTGGATATCATGGAATTTATATTGCCACTTCCTCCGCCGCATATTAGTCATGTTAATGTGAAAACTGAATGCTATGGCATTGATCATTATAGATTGCCATGTTTTGTGTGGTGGTATATCACCTTAGCAATCCCCCCTGAATTGCTACGGGGTATATCCCTGCTGTCAGGGTCGACGGCTCAGATTTGCCCCCACAATTGTCAGGGAATTTTACCAAAATAATAAACATGTAAACATTAGTAGCAACATTATTATACAGGAGTACTGCTCAGATCTGGTGGCCTTGAGGCTGAACTGGATGTCAGGCTGAGGAGCTTGATTGGAATTAAGGCCCTGTTGGTGGAGGCCCCTACAGTGAAATCTGCAGGACGCTAAATGGTCTGTGCCATTTAGCATATTGTCATCAAAGGTGAATAGACAAAGTTCCCCATGATCTTTCAAAGAGCAGAGAGCAGCATGAGAGGAGGCACTCTTTGCATACATACAAATCACTGCAGTAACATGGAAGTACAGGACATTTACATATGTACATATGAGTACATATTTAATTAGTACCTTCAGGACATGTCATCTTGTTTGTCCTTTGTGTTTTTTGTTTGTTTATTTTTAATAATTTAACATGAACAAAGATATAAATTTCAGATATAAAAAAAACAACACATTTTCTCTCAGTCTCATTATTTGTGAGGAGGAATAGTATTTGGTTGTTAGTTTTTTCTCTCTCAGAGATAGAAATTCAATGTCACTATTAATAGATCATCTTTTTTGGATTCTATGGTCACAAAGAAACCATTAAACCTCCTACAAACAGATAAGAAAAAAATAATCAAGATTCTTTTAAAACAATTGGAACACATAAAAACACCATCATTAGCAGTTAAATGCATCTAAAACATTTCCCCTGTGATAAGGAATGCTTTCCTTCATCAATATTTTGTTTCATTATGCCGTGTCGACCTGCCACGTTTTCCAGCTCATTAGCAGCTCGTTACGTCAACCTGCTACTTAAGCTTGCAGTGAGCGTTGCACAGTGGCCTAATGGGGGAATAGGTGACCGGTTCAGCTCTGCAGAGGAGGTGTCGCTTCTTATGTTTGAATACAATTAACATGCTAGTGCATCCTATCCATTTTTAACCTGGATTTATGAACAAACCTGGTGATGAATCCCAATATAAACTGCGAGATAAAGCATAATGTGAAATATTACGGTGAGTACGTTTTAGAGATAAATAATAATATTTAAGAGCAAATCTCTGGGCTTTAGAGATCTTCCAAGCATTCATTTTTAATATCCATCGTTATTTATTTGCTTTATTCCGAGCAGGCTTACCTTGTCCTGTTGGCCATGACATTCAACATGTCAGCCATGTTAAAGCAGACATTATAGGCTGGCAATTAGCAAAGACATAGATTAAAATGATTTCCATCAAGACTGAAAGAAAACGCTGCACAGGCATTTAGCAATTATTTACTGATGTAGTGACAGCGATATCCCATTAAACCCACACATGTTCATTCATTCAGTCAAGGCCAACCTCTCTGTATTGATCAGACCACTAAAGAAGAGAATCTATTATTCTCGCCTGAATGATAGTATTTGGGGGAGAATGTTTGTGTAGGAGGAGATGCTGAGGTGTGTGAATATCTGTATAGCGAAAATTCAAATAGGAAGGAGAAATCCTATAACTTCGCCATAACCATTGTCACTAAACCGTAATGATAGAATCATTTCCAAGCCTATGGCAGAACAGAATCCAGTTTTAATTCCCATAGTGATTCAATTTGTAACATCATGAGAGATGGTCTACTGGACCAATGCATAGCACGCACTATGGTGTTGTCACCATGATGACAAATACTCATATAGGCCTCATGTCAAAAAAGTGACACCTCCTGAATCACTGACACTAGAATCTTACTATAGATTCTCACCATTCACACAAGCATGAAATCTATTTGAATGACTGAATGTCTATTATCACAGCTACATAGTAGTAGAATACGACTGTATATAATATATAATCTACTAGGATGGGATTATGTTAAAATGTTGAAAAAGCCTTATGTCATAGAAGAGAATATAAAAAGTAATCTTTTCACAGTATCTTGGGGACGAACAAACAGACATAAGCGAACACAAAACCTCTCTCAGCTCTGGTTAATGGAGGTAAAACTCATTGGAAATCCATTCAAATTGGCTGATTTACCAGAACAACTTGAGCACTGTGCATTACACTATTCTGGACTTCAGTGCTTTACTTGAGGTTATCCGCCTTTTTCTGCCACTGATTGGTCGCATTTATTGTTTGGACTGGTCAGAGCATGAGGAGAGAATTCTTTAGATCCAATTCGTATGTATTTCTGCATGTTTTAGGAGGGCTTACGGTTACGGACGAGATTAATAAAATGGAGCAATACCACCAACAGTCATTTGGGGGCAGTAAACTGTAGTTATACTTTGAGTAAGAGATGACAAAGGGCAAAGTCAAAAGGTAAATAACAAGAAAAAGCTGTCAGAGATGAGAAACCTTTACCAAGACAAAACAGTACCCAAGTGTTGCAGGAGAGCATGGCCCCTTTAAGAGCTTCTGTGTGTGTGTGTGCGTGTGTGTTTGTCTGTCTGCGTGTGTGTGTGTGTGTGTGTGTGTGTGTGTGTGTGTGTGTGTGTGTGTGTGTGTGTGTGTGTGTGTGTGTGTGTGTGTGTGTGTGTGTGTGTGTGTGTGTGTG
>VRLP01005627.1:0-35121 GCA_009660295.1 Lophius piscatorius
GACAGGTAACCATGGTAACCAGATGATATATCCCACCCTCTGACAGGTAACCATGGTAACTAGGTAATATATCCCACCCACTGACAGGTAACCATGGTAACCAGATGATATATCCCACCCTCTGACAGGTAACCATGGTAACTAGGTAATATATCCCACCCTCTGACAGGTAACCATGGTAACCAGATGATATATCCCACCCTCTGACAGGTAACCATGGTAACTAGGTAATATATCCCACCCACTGACAGGTAACCATGGTAACCATATAATATACTACGACAGTAGCACAGTTAGGAACAGCCCCCTGATACTCGTTATTAAGTGAGTATTCTTTCCAACGTGTTTGTTGTGTTACAGGCCACGCCTCTCTTAACACCACACACTGGCGACGCCTCTTCACCCTGAGGAATGCCACCAGTCTGTAAATCAAGCTGACATGAGACCAGACAGAGGAGGTTGTGGGTTTGAAACCAGCTGTTGGTTCTGTCGGGGTCATGTGTAGAAGAACCATCTGGTCTGAAGGACTACAGATCTTTTCTTTAGCAGCAGAAGATCTGACGGTCCCTCAGACACAGTCGTCCCGTTAATCAGGAAACAAGGTTTCCATCAGACTGATCTTCTGTTCCGGTGGAGAAACTCACTGCTGTTCCAGATCTACACTGTAAAGATTGTCGGCAGAGATAAACAGATTCACCGTAAATCTCTGTGTTGTGGTAGGTTACCGGAATGTCAACAACATTTGTCTGATTGTTTACGCTTCCATTAGGACGAAAACGACTACCTGTATTTTACCTGAGACCCTCAGAGCTCCTGAGACCCTCAGAGCTCCTGAGACCCTCAGAACTCCTGAGACCCTCAGAGCTCCTGAGACCCTCAGAGCTGCTGAGACCCTCAGAGCTGCCTGGAGGACACCACAGTGTTCAGAACATCACTCACCCTTCTGTGGACGCCATCGCTGCTCTCCTCAAACTTCTCTTGGATCTTCTCCTCCAGGAAGTAGATCCGTAGCTTCAGGCTGAAGTTCTCCTTCTTCAGGTCGTTCAGGTGCTGTGAGATTGTGCGGTAACCGCGGAAACCAGAGTTAAACATGGTAGCATTAGTTGGGGGGCGCATGAAAGGCCTCCATGCAGAATGAGAAGACCTAAAGAGCGAGGGTCTAAAGCGCTCAGAGATCTGATCTGTGCTGCTGTCACACATCAAAAGTCTTCCGGCACTCAGGCAGCAGGGGATTGTGGGAAAAGGGGGGGGGGGGGGGGGGGGGGGGGGGGGGGGGGGTGTTGGGGCGGGGGTTCTTTTTTTACCAGGAGGAAGTCATGCCAAGAATCTGAAACAGGAGAACTTCAGATCGAGAAACTATCCTGGATCTGATCCTGTTCAAAACCTGCTCAACCTTCATTCCACCACTTCTATAAACACATAGGAGGTAGCGGCTAATAGCAGTCGGCAGCTGCTATCAGTTATTAGCTATTAGCAGTCAGTAGCTAGTTGCAGTCAGTGGCTACTCTCAGTTAGTAGCTAGTAGCAGTAAGTAGGTATTAGCGGTCAGCAGCTTATATCCGTTATTAGCTAGTAGAAGTCAGTGTGTGGTAGCATCCAGCAAGTACTATCAGTTAGCATCTAGTAACAGTCAGAGGCTACCATCAGTTAGCAGCTAGTAGCAGTTAGCAGCTAGTAGCAGGCAGCATGTAGCAGCAGTTAGTAGGTAGTAGCAGTCAGCAGCTACTATCAGTTAGCAGACAGTAACTTTCAGAAGCTACGATCACTTAGCAGCTATAAGTAGTCAGCAGCTAGTCACAGTCAGCAGATACTATAAGTTAGCAGCTAGTAGCTCTAAGTGGGTAGTAGCAGTCAAAAGCTACTATCTGTAAGCGGCTAATAGCTGTCAGCAGCTAGAAGTAGGGAGTAGCATTTAGCAGCTAGTAGCAGTCAGCAGATATTAACTATCAGAAGCTACCCTCAGTATCTAGTAGGAGTAAGTAGGTAGTAGCAGTCAGCAGCTACAATAAGTTAGCAGCTAGAAACAGTCAGAAACTACCATCAGTTAGCAGTTATTAGCAGTCAGTAGCTAGTTGCAGTCAGCAGCTACTCTCAGTTAGTAGCTAGTAGGAGTAAGTAGGTAGTAGCAGTCAGCAGCTACTATGGTTCAGCAGCTAGTGGAAGAAAGTAGGGAGTAGCAGTTAGAAGCTACTATCAGTTAGCAGAAGCTACCATCACTTAGCAGCTAGAAGTAGTCAGCAGCTAATCGCAGTCAGCAGATACTATCTGTTAGCAGTTAGTAGCTCTAAGTAGGTAGTAGCAGTCAACAGCTACTATCAGTTAGCGGCTAATAGCTGTCAGCATTTACAATCACTAGAAGTCAGAGGTAGTAGCAGTCAACAGCTACTATCAGTTAGCAGCCAGTAGCAATCAGCAGCTAGTAGCAATCAGAAACTAGTAGCAGCCAAGGGCTAGTATCAGTCAGAAGCTAGCAGAAACAAGCAGCTGTTAGCAGCCAAAAATTAGTAGCAGATACAGGCTTGCTGCAGTCAGCAGCTCCTAGCAGCTTAACACTAGTAGCAGTCAGATGTTAGTAACAGTCCAGGCGCCCCCCCGGCCACAGGGGGGCGCCAGAACTCCAACAGAGCAACTGGGAAACTTGTTCTGATACTGGACCTCAGAGGAACGTTCTCAGGAGGGTAAACAGAAGTAAACAAACACATTAACCCTTGAGGCGTCATAAATGTAATAATATTATCTTACACTTTCACGGACTTCCTGTTTTCCAGCGACATCATTCCTGATCACAAACGTCACACATTCCTTCCTCTGCTGGATCTTAACTCTTCAAAATCTACTTTGTTGACAAAACAGGAGGAGATGCTCGCCGCCGTCAGATGACATCATCCGAACGCCGCAGCGGTTCAGAAAAAGGAGCATGACAACGTTTTTCCAGGTCAGACCTGACTTTGGCGGTTCTGGCCCGCCGCTCGTCCTCTGACAGCAGTTTGGTCGCCATGGTGACCATCATGTCGGACTGAACCCTCTCAGTGAGTAGGAACCAGCGCAGTGGGATAATTGGGCTTTGGGTTGGCACCGGACCGGGACTTTTCCAGTAACAGGAGCCGCTTAATGCCAGCTAGAACCTCAGTTTCCAGCTCAGAGGGGGCGGGGCCAAATCTCTGCTGCGGGAACATCTGATTGTGTTTATGCTTCAGGAACGCCACGGCGGTTAAAGAACCTTTGTAAACGTTATGAAAGCATCATGAGGGACACAGAAACACAGACGGGAGGCAAAGTCCAGGTCCACACAGTGAAACAGTCCAGGTCCACACAGTGAAACGGTCCAGGTTCACACAGTGAAAGAGTCCAGGTTCATACTGTGTGTTCTGTATGTGTGTCTGTTTGTGTGCATGTGTGTTTGTTTGTATATGTGTGTGTATGTTTGTATGTGTTTCTGTATGTGTGTGTGTATTTGTGTTCATGTGTGTGTATTTGTGGGGTGTGTATATGTATGTGTTTCTGTGTGTGTGTGTGTTTGTGTGTGTCTATATGTGTGTGTGTGGGTTTGTGTGTATATGTGTGTGTGCGTGTGTTTATGTGTAAATGTGTATGTGTGTGTGTGTTTTTTGTGTATGTGCGTGTGTGCTTGTATGTTTATGTGTGTGTGTTTATTTATGTGTGTGTTTGTATATATGTGTGTGTGTGTGTTTGTGTGTGTGTGTGTATGTATATGTGTGTTTGTGTGTGTTTGTGTGTGTGTGTTTCTGTATGTGTGTGTGTTTGTTGATGTGTGTGTTTGTGTGTTTGTGTGTATGTGTGTGTGTGTGTGTGTTTTTGTGTATGTGTGTGTTTGTGTGTATGTGTGTGTTTTTGTTTATGTGTGTGTGTGTGTATGTGTGTTTTGTGTATGTGTGTGTTTGTGTGTGTGTATGTGTGTACGTGTGTTTTGTGTATGTGTGTGTTGACCCCCCCCCCCTCTTTTCTTTATTGAAAACCAACGTTTACAGACCAAAAATACGTTTGATGGTGATAAACCCGTCCAGATCAGATAATGGTACGACCCATCAATCATTCATTGCTATGCTCCTGTCGCCCGGGCCCACCAGAACCAAAGCTGTACACCAGCTCTCGTTTCAAAATGGTCCGTTCCAGTGATGGATCCTCCTCCCGGTCTCTGAGTTCTCACGCTGTGGGGCAGCAGCTGTGTGGTGACGGATGGTGCGGTGTGAAGGATTGTGGGTAGTCTGACTCTGGCGAGAGCCCCCCATCAGTACTTGGGATGGATCTGGTAATGATGGCTTTTCCAGTCTCCGCTCACGTCCAACGAAACAAAACCATTCGGTTCCTGAGCGTGTCTTTAGTGAGAGCAGGGCCTTAATGGGTCCAACAGAACTCCCCCACAGCAACAGAACCGAGAGTCCAGAGAAGCATCACCAACCATCAATCTGGTCCACATTATCTGTGTGTGTGAGGCGTTCTGAGGTCCAGTCTGACTCCGCCCACCGTACCTCCAAACATGCTGGATCGGATTCATAGAAGCAGGAGACCGCTTCAAATCTGAAGGGTTCTGATGGAACCACAGACCCGGTTGAGTCTGCGAGCCTTTGATGGGGGGCTGACATCTCGCTTTGGACACACAACACTGCCTCCACCTTTCCTCCATCCTCCAACCAGAGGTGTGAGTGTTGGGACAGGAAATGACCTCATCAAAGAAGAGGGTAAAGGTATCTGGTCGTAGATCCAACAGCGGCGCAACAAATAAACTTTGCCAAGCTGCCGTCTAATAACGACGAGTCAGAAGAGTCACATGACAAAGACTCCACCTGTGTGAAAACGTCGGCTTCAAGCGTTCAGCCACACAGCCGGGTCACCTGACCCACAGCAAGGTCACCTGACCCACAGTATGGTCACCTGACTCACAGCAAGGTCACCTGACCCACAGCAAGGTCACCTGACTCCTCCTGTATTTTATTTTTAGAAATATTTTATATGGATAAACGATGATGATGATGATGATGTCATCGGTCTGAGCGTGACCACCCCGAGCGCTTCCGGCCTTTGGTCCAGGGGGCTCACACCTGTAATTTAACACCTGTAGAACCTGAACTCCTCTGATCCAGATCCAGATCCAGGTTTTTGGCTCCTGGACAGCTGCTGATTTTTTATCCTGGCAGAACCGTAGACCGCTGGCGCCGGTACTGGAAACACTTCTGACGGGAAACCGCCTGCTGAACCTCCTGCTCGGCGGCGGTGCCAGAGCTAATCAGGAGAACCAGGGACCGGCCTGGACCTGAGAGAGGAGCAGGAACCCGGTCCGTACGTGTAAACACGGCGTCAAACCTCCATGCGTCCATCGGCGCCGACAAGGACACGCAACCATAAACAGGTGACGTGGGATCAGAAGAATCCGTGTTCCAGCCGGAGCAGAACTTCAGCCAGCGTTCCCATGGCGGCTGCTCAGAGGAGAGCGGGTCTGGATCTCATTCCTGTGTTTACAGCAGATCCAAATTATGGTATCGGGTTCTCCACAAACTGCCAACTGTCATGGCCGACTCTCCCTGACGGTCTGTGGGAAGCAGCGAAACCCGATCCCTCGCCGCGTCTCCGGCTCCAGCGCCGACCGGCAGAACAAACACTGAGTTCTGCTGTTTTTAGACGGTTCCTCAAATAGAAGGTGGAGGAAACTCTTGCGGCCGCTGGACGAAGACCAGCTGAGTGGAACCAGCAGGTTCCTGTGGGCTCGGCAGCAGAAGACCAGCAGATGGCGCCCTCGCAGAGGAGATCCTCCGCTCGGCCCGAAGGTCGGTACTGAGAAGGTTCTGGTTCCATCCTTCATTCGGCACGGTCCGTTCCATCTGGAGCCCCCCCTCCACCCGTCTCATTATCAGGTTTCGTCTCATCCTGCCAGCTGATGGTTGAGTGCAACCAGACCCTCAGGGTCCAGACCCGGTTCCTCTGATAGACTGGAGACATCTACACATGCTTCTGCATTCATGCCGTCACTGTCCACCGCCAGGAGGACCTTCTGAGGGGAGCTTCAGGAGGAGAGCAGGAGAACTTCATGAGGATGGAAGGAGAAATTACTGAGGAGGGCAGGATAATTCATGAGAAGGAGCAGGAGAACCTTGTGAGGTGGGCAGGAGAATTTCATTAAGAGGGCAGGAGAACCTCATGAGGAGTGCTGGAGAGCCTCATGAGGAGAGGTGGAAAACTTTGTGAGGAGGACAGGAGAACCTTATGAGAACGTCATGAGGATGGCAGGAGAACTACATTAGGAGGACAGGAGAACTTCATGAGGAGGAAAGGAGAACTTCATGAGGAGCGTTCCCAAAACTTCACAGCTTCCCTGCATGACCTTCAAAGAACATTATGATGTTTAGCAGGATCTTCTATAATCAAGGTTCTCTTCTGCTGAGTCCAGTTGGACATGGTTCTCCCTGAGACCTGGTCTCAGTAGAACCAGGTTCTCCAGCTGTGGAACCTTGTGGACAGAGCAGGTTTCTTCAGGGCCCAGATGATTGGCGGGAGAAGCAGCAGCTCCAGCCAGCTCTGAGTAATGCTGTGAGTAAATAGCAGGACAATTAGAGCTAAGGAGGTCCTGATGGGAACCACATGAACGTTTATTGGATTTGTCAGAGGGAGAGAGAGAAGATCTGGATAATGAGGAGCAGCCGCGGCGCCGAGCTGCCAGCAGGCGGTGAGGGACTCCAGAACTCTCCTGGCAGGGCGGAGATGTTTTCTCACGATTGTGGTTTTAAAGCTGCGGAGGCATTTTAACCAAACGTCAACACAAGCATGACCTCTGACCCCAGGAGAGTTCCTGAGGACCAAACCCTTCAAAGTCCTCATACCGGACCGGACTTGCCCAAAAGAGGAGGTTTTACTTTGCTGGTTTTACTCATGTTGTCCTGGTTCTGCTGTAGATGTCAGAAACAACCATCATAAAATGAACCAACCCACGTATTCTGTTTGAACCCACAGGTCCACTGATGGAACCCACAGATCCTCTGTTTGAACCCACAGGTCCACTGATGGAACCCACAGGTCCTCTGTTTGAACCCACAGGTCTTCTGGTAGAACCCTCAGGTTCCCGCGTCCTCCAGAGGCAGAAGATCTGAGCTTCAAAGTCTCAATCCAGCAGGAGAACATCTGACCTACCAGACCTACCCAGACTTACCAAACATCAGCCCGGAGGACGATCCACGACCAGGACATTGTTTCTTCATGCTGCTGGTACACCCTCTACCCTCTACCCTCCACCCTCACAGAGCCTTCAGTGTCAGCAGAGTCATCCGCCACCACCACCAGTCTGGACACTGGTGCTCCAGAGGGGTAGATAACCGTAGATAAACTGCTGGTCCAAACCTGGAGGACATGCTGGTCAAAAATAACCATCCCAGGGATCAGGGGGACACCAATGCCCTCCACCTCCTCCTCCGACTCCTCCACCTCCTCCACATTCATGCTGAGGTTGTAACACCAGGCAGTCAAGGAAATAAGTAGATAGATTCTATAAATGATGACATAACTTCTCATGGACAGACAGACAGACAGGTAGTAAGACAGACAGACAGGCAGACAGGCAGACAGACAGACACAGGTAGTAAGACAGACAGACAGACAGGCAGACAGACAGACACAGGTAGTAAGACAGATAGACAGGCAGACAGACAGGCAAGCAGTCTCACTCCCATGAGTCTGGGGACTTTATTTTAGGTGTGATACTTGCTGTTGCTGCAGCAGCACGTCTGACAGCTTCCTGTTTGATGATGAAACACTCCGTGATGAAGGACGTCTGAACCGAATGGACCCGGTTCTACAAACGTTTTCTGAACCACAGCTGGTCACATGATCATGACCTCAGATGAGCTGGAACACTGAAGGTGTGTGTGTGTGTGTGTGTGTGTGTGTGTCTGTGTACCTGTGTGTTTGTGTATGTGTGTGTGTGTCTTTATGTGTATTTGATTTGTGTGTGTGTCTGGGTCCATCCCTGAAAAGACCCCAGTCCCCCTGCATGAGCCCCTCAGACTGAATGTAAGTTGTCCACAGTATTGAAAAAGAAAAGAAGGAGCTCCCCCTAGTGGCGGAAATGTGCAGCTGAACTTTCCCAAAATCACTCCAGTTCTTCCTCACACTGAAGAGTACAAAGGGATGAAACCTGAAAATGATCTATGACATCATTTCTGAGTTATGGCGTTGTGATGAAGGACGATGTTGATTCCATGATAACGACAGAGATAAAAGTCCATTTCCAGTCGGTGTTAGTCACATGACCCGGTTTGTTCTGACGTCAGGTTATTAGAGGTTCTGTCAGGGTTCTGATGAATGTAGGACAAATCATAGAAATGATCCAACAATCAGACAGACCACAGCCAATCAGAACCAAGAGCCACTGTCAGGAGAGGAGAGAGGAGAGAGGAGAGGAGAGAGGAGAGAGGAGAGGAGAGAGGAGGGAGGAGAGAGGTGAGGAGAGGAGGTTGAAAATGACTTTAGGATCAGCTCCATTACTGTCACTCCTCTAGCCCCGCCCTGACGGCGGCGGTTATGAGGCTGAGGGCGGAATAACAGATTAACAGCATTAATGCGACCTGAGGTTTAAATGATTCTCCGTCAGTCTCTGCCGTCAGCTTTCATTCTCGTCTGCTGCTCGCCATCTGCTTCCAATTTGTCCCGCCGCATCAGGAATAGAACAGAGCCTCCTGATTGGCCGATTTTTGTCTCTTCTCTGAGGAGCAGGTCCATATTTAACCACTGCCTCATAGTCTCCGTAGGGACAGGGACAAATCTCTCTGCAGCTAGTAGCAGTTAGCAGCTAGTAGCAGTTAGCAGCTAGTAGTAGTTAGCAGCTAGTAGCAGCTAGTAGCAGTTAGCAGCTAGTAGCAGTTAGCAGCTAGTAGCAGTTAGCAGCTAGTAGCAGTTAGCAGCTAGTAACAGGTAGC
Source organism: Lophius piscatorius (assembly GCA_009660295.1). Classification (NCBI taxonomy): domain Eukaryota; kingdom Metazoa; phylum Chordata; class Actinopteri; order Lophiiformes; family Lophiidae; genus Lophius; species Lophius piscatorius. The sequence goes on from VRLP01005627.1 coordinate 8,922, forward strand.
GAGTCCTGAGACTCCTCCCCCTCTGATCAGTAACAGTGAAGGTAAACGATCTTTGTCATTTACAAAACAGGCCATGCCTGTTTCCTTGTCTGTCGTCAATCAAAAGATCCCGCCCCCATTGGTGACCCTCAGCAGGAGTTTTGCCATGACACCATCGTGACATAGAGTGACCATCTGCACTGGAGGACACCCACAAGTAGAGGGCGCTGTTTCTGTCACCACAGGAAGTAGTATGGTGAAGGTGTGGGACAAACAGGAAGTCGGAAGAATTCTTACCTGTTCAAACTCGCGGAGGCTTTGCGTCTGAGCCGGCGGTCCTCTGTCCGTGTCACCAGCAGAGGAATCTGAGGAGAGGAAACCAGGAGAGTCCATTAGCTGGACCATCAGGAACACTATGGACCTCCACCAGAACTACTAGATGGTTCCTACACCGAGGTCATGGTCACGTGATCCCGAGGAGGTCATGTGATTCCTGAGGAGGTCACGTGATTCCTGAGGAGGTCACGTGATTCCTGAGGAGGTCACGTTATGGCGCTAGTGGCTGAGTCAGCAGAGGTTTTAATGGATCTATTGTTTGTCCTAAACAGAGCTGGGATCCAAACACCTCCTGGTATTCTCTGCTCCTCCTGGATACCTACGACGGTTTACAGCTCAAACACTTCCTGAACCCAGAGGTCCAGAACTCTCCATGCTGCTCATATTTTAAACGGCTCTCTAATTATTAGTGAACATTAAGGAGCGAGGACCCGGAGAGAGGAGGTGCTAAAACTGGACCCAGATGGGCTCGAGGATCCTAAAATCTCGTTTCACCAAAGCAACAGGAGATGAGGTCATCAGTCTGTGAGGTCATCGGTCTGTGAGGTCATCAGTCTTTACCGATGGTAAAATCCATCACAATAAATACGATGAATTATCTTCTGTAGGGAAACAGGGAGTAACGTTATATTTACAGTCAGAATATGTGGAAAACAGAATCTTACTGTAAAAATAGTCTTGACTCCTGACTCTTGAGACAGGAGTCAGGAGTCAGTAGACAGGAGTCAAGAATCAAAGCACAGGACACAGGAGTCAGGAATCAGGAGCGGGAGACGAGTCAGGAGTCAGTAGACAGGAGTCATGAGACGGGAGTCTCCTGACTGCTTTGATTCTTTGATTCTTGACTCCTGACTCTTGAGACAGGAGTCAGGAGTCAGGAGTCAGTAGACAGAGTTAAAGTTCACGATGTTTCACTGTATGTATGTTACATGTGATAAAAAAAGGAAAGATTATAATAATAATAATAATTAATTATTATTATTATTATTATTAAGTCTGGGTTCTGCTCCATGAATCTGATGTTAGTTTAGTTTCTCCTTCATGGATCATCATTTCTTACTTTCTCTCTTTCATCGGTTTGCCTCTTTTGCATTTATAACTTTTAGCTCTTCATTAAACTTTATTTTCCTTCATAAGACCTTTTAGGCCCGGTGTTTGGAGTGGGCGGTTCCGTACTGAGGTCTCCTGCAGCTTTGGAGTGGACCAGAAGGATCTAATTCTTGTGTAGCTACCTCAGTCCCTAGTAATGAGAAGAGCAGAACCTAGAGGTCGGAGGTCATGAGGACAAGAGATCTAAAAACTCACCCATCGTTGGTCCGGTGCTACTGGGTCTGGCCGGTCTCTCTGCACCAGAATGCCTGAAACAAGAAAACCGCATCAGTCCAGTTCCCTGACACCCATCATCATCCCTCATGCCTTCAGCTTCAGACCGGTGTCTCAAACTGAAGCTGTTCTCCTACATCTAGTCTGATCTTCCACCTCGACCTTCTGCTGTCTGCCTCAGAGCAGCTTCTCTCCACAGCTGCTGATGAAGGCTGAGTCACACATGCCTGCAGTCACGCCGCCATCACTCACCGCTGAGGAATCCATAAGGACCAGGATGGAACCCTCAGAGGTTCTGATTGGTTCCCATCCTTCAGTCTTAATTCCGGTAAATTGGATCAATACTTAGCTGAGAACCTCGAAAGAAACAAAGTTTCCAAGGAGTTTACGTCTCCTCCTCCACTCTGACGGCTGCAGGAGATCGTGACACCACGAGCAGCAGGTGTGAAGCAGAGCTGAGGTCGTCAAACCCTGAGTCAACTGAGTAATCTGTTACTATGTGTGAGTAATCTGTTACTGTGTGTGAGTAATCTGTTACTATGTGTGAGTAATCTGTTACTGTGTGTGAGTAATCTATTACTGTGTGTAGAGTAATCTGTTACTGTGTGTAGAGTAATCTGTTACTGTGTGTGAGTAGTGTGAGTAATCTGTTACTGTGTGTGAGTAATCTGTAACTGTGTGTGAGTAGTGTGAGTAATCTGTTACTGTGTGTGAGTAATCTGTTACTATGTGTGAGTAATCTATTACTGTGTAGAGTAATCTGTTACTGTGTGTGAGTAGTCTGTTACTGTGTGTGAGTAATCTGTTACTGTGTGTGAGTAGTGTGAGTAATCTGTTACTGTGTGAGTAATCTGTTACTGTGTGTGAGTAATCTGTTACTATGTGTGAGTAATCTATTACTGTGTGTAGAGTAATCTGTTACTATGTGTGAGTAGTCTGTTACTGTGAGTGAGTAATCTGTTACTGTGTGTGAGTAGTGTGAGTAATCTGTTACTGTGTGTAGAGTAATCTGTTACTGTGTGTAGAGTAATCTGTTACTATGTGTGAGATTGATGAAAAGAGGGGAATGTCGTGACCAGAGAAGGTGGTGCTGGTTCTGGAGGAAGACTGGGTCTGATGTGGGGTAACAATTAAAATAGCTTCGGTTTTGGAGCTGTTCAACTGGAGAAAGTTGTTCTTCATCCACACCTTTATCTCCTCCAGACAAGCGTGGAGAGTTGACAGGGGAGATGATGATGATGATGATGAGGATGGAGATGAAGAAGCAGTGGAGGAACATGTGTCAGTTTTTATGTAGATTAGCGTGTCATCAGCGTAACAATGGAATGAGAGTCCATATGGAGTGATGACACGGCCAAGGGGGAGGGGCATGTATAGTATGAAGAGAATGGGGCGGAGGACTGATCCCTGGGGGACCCCACAGGTGACGGTGTGTGACGGGACCTTATAAATAATATTAAAACTGTTATGATAATAATAGTTTAGGCTCCTCAAAAGATTCCAGCCTGTAATAAATAAAATGATCTCTGTCTTCATTAGATGTTTAGATAAAAACCCACGGCTGAGAAATTATGACCTGAAAACTTTTGGAGATGAAGCCCCCCCTAGTGGCTGCAGAATGCAAACGACCTTTCCCAGAATCCCTCCAGCACTTCCTGGATGGTTTCTTTATAATAGTTATTTAATTATTATTGTTTTTTTTATAATAATTAAAATAATTCACCGTATCTGATACATAGATATTTGATTCTGACTACTGCTAGCTTCTGACTGCTGCTAGCTACTGACTGCTGCTAGCTACTGACTACTGCTAGCTTCTGACTGCTGCTAGCCACTGACTGCTGCTAGCCACTGACTACTGCTAGCTACTGACTACTGCTAGCTGCTGACTGCTGCTAGCTGCTGACTGCTATTTGCTACTGACTACTGCTAGCTACTGACTGCTGCTAGCTACTGACTGCTACAAGCTGCTGACTGCTACTAGCCGCTGACTGCTACTAGCTACTGACTGCTGCTAGCTACTGACTACTGCTAGCTACTGACTGCTGCTAGCTACTGACTACTGCTAGCTCCTGACTACTGCTAGCTCCTGACTGCTATTTGCTACTGACTACTGCTAGCTGCTGACTGCTGCTAGCTACTGACTGCTGCTAGCTACTGACTACTGCTAGGTGCTGACTGCTGCTAGCTGCTGACTGCTATTTGCTACTGACCACTGCTAGCTACTGGCTGCTGCTAGCTACTGACTACTGCTAGCTGCTGACTGCTGCTAGCTGCTGACTGCTATTTGCTACTGACTGCTGCTAGCTACTGACTGCTACAAGCTGCTGACTGCTACTAGCCATTGACTGCTACTAGCTACTGACTGCTGCTAGCTACTGACTGCTACAAGCTGCTGACTGCTACTAGCCGCTGACTGCTACTAGCTACTGACTGCTGCTAGCTACTGACTGCTACAAGCTGCTGACTGCTACTAGCTACTGACTGCTACAAGCTGCTGACTGCTACTAGCCGCTGACTGCTGCTAGGCTTTATTGCTGTTCTTCGGCGGTTTTAAAACGCGGTTCCTTCAGACACTTTTACATCACATTTGGTTAGAGTTCACGTCATTCTTCTAGTCGAGGTTTGAATCTGTCGGCTTCAATGATCTTTACTTTATGAAGAGGGTCTTCAGGTGGGAGAGTGAGAAGCTGTGACTTCATCTCTGTCAGTCCACCAGAACGTTTGAGAGGAACCTGGAGTGGACCTCTAGGACTTCAGAAGAGTTCCTTCATGGTCAGATCTGGTCTGAGCTCCTCTGTGGTTCCTCTGTCCCTCTTCAGGTCTTAGTGATTCAACCTTTCTGAAGAAGGCCTGTAGGATGAGGAGATACGGTTCCGGTTAACGTTCTCGCGTTCCCCTCAGCCTGTCTGCTGGGCTGGAAGAGGTTAAAGTGACAGAAGATCCTTCAGATAGTCAGATGTTTGCTTTGAAATCAGTTCAGCCAATCGTTGCCCCCCATCCAGAAACGCCACCAGCACCAGCGGCGGGGGGGAGACCCCATTATGTAACCGAGGTTCCCAGAGGAACCTGAAGAAGACTTTAAACGGAGACTTACCTCCCTCTGTAGAGATATCCACTCATCCTCCTGCAGGAGATCCAGCAGCTCCTCAGCTCCTCAGCCTGCAGACATGAGTCAGAGTCCAGAGTGACCACAGAGCCTCCAACGTGGCAGCAGAACCCGAGCAGAGCCAAGGTCCTGGTTCAGAATGAAAGACTGATCTGTTCCAGCATGTTCGTCAAAACCACCGGCAGGTTCCTCCTCCTCCTGCTGGAAACTCCTGTCCGTCAATACACCTCCTGTTCCTGAGGCAGGGCGGAGCCAGAGAGTGTGTGTGTCTGTGTGTATGTGTGTGTCTATGTGTTTGTGTGTGTCTGTGTGTGAGTGACTGTGTGTGTGTGTCTGTGTGTGTGTGTGAGTGACTGTGTGTGTGTGAGTGTGTGTGTTTGTGTTTGTGTGTGTGTGTGTGAGTCTGTGTGTGTCTGTGTCTGTGTCTGTGTTTGTGTGTGAGTCTGTGTGAGTCTGTGTGTGGGTCCTCCCCCCTCAGGTGTGTGGGACATGTCGGAGCAGGTCTTCAGGTAAACCAGGTGTGGATTCAGACATTTTCTCCGCCTACAGTCTCACAAACAAGACTTTGATTAAAGGCTGAACTTCTGGAATAACTTGAACTAACAGGTTCAATTATTTTACGTATCTTAAAGTTTCACTTATTATTTATGAGTTTATTGGAGTTTTGGTTGTGAATAATCACACAGTTAAAGTTAAAACCACTGAAGAATCTCAGGCAGATGTAATAAACAGAAACAAATAAACATCTTTATGCGTTGTTGTCGTGACACAAAGACGTTTCTCTATTATTATGTTTTTACGTGAAGTTTCCCTTTTTTAAACGCGACTGTTCTGTAAAATAAAAGAAACGTTCCTAGAACGGTGAATCTTTACGGTGAGCTGCAGCGACACTGAACCGGACGTTTGTAAATGCAGTCAGTCGCAGGTAGCAGCTAGTAGTAGCTACTAATTACTTGCAGCTAGTAGCTGCCAGAAGCTAGTAGCATTTAGCAGCTAGGAGCTTTCAGCAACAAGTAACATTAGGAAACTCTTTTTGGTAAATCTTTGGTAGCAGCAATCAGCAGACATTAGCAGACAGAAGCTACTTACATTCAGCAGCTAGTGGCAGTTAGCAGCTAGTAGTACAGAACAACTAGTAGCAGTCAGATGTTAGTAGCAAATAGCAGCTACCAGCAGTGAGTAGGTAGTAGAAGTCAGTGGTTAGTAGCAGTTAGATGCTGGTAGTAGTCAGCCGTTATGAGCTGTCAGCAGCTGGTAGCAGTTGGTGTGAGCTTGTAACAGTTAGCAGCTAGTAGCAGTCGCTGCCAGTTGCAGTTAGCAGGTAGTAGCAGTAAGCATGAGTAGCAGTCAGCAGGTAGTAGTAGTTAGCGACTAGTAGAAATCAGTGTAGAACTTACGTAACCTGAATCCACAGGTGACCAATAACCAGCCTCAGGTCACATGACCGACTGAAGGAATAACACCGTAAAACTACAAACATTATCATGGGACCGCAAACTCAAGCGCAGATACAAACCACTGGTTCCAGAGGTCCGGTCTGGTTCCAGAGGTCCAGACTGGCTCCAGAGGTCCGGTCGGGTTCCAGAGGTCCGGTCTAGTTCCAGAGGTCCGGTCTGGCTCCAGAGGTCCAGTCTGGTTCTTGAGGATTGTGGGTACAGGGCAGATCAAATGGGACATGATTCCGGATTGGACTGGACCTCTCCTCTCAGACTGACCAATCGAGGTTCTGTTTCAGCTGCAGGTCATGTGACACATTCAGAAAGCCACGATGACCTGAAGACAAATCATTAAAACCGGGTCACATGACCCACTTTGTCAGACTGAACCAGTTAACAACTGACCCGAGTCTAATCGATGATGAAACAGACTTTCTACTGACTGAGCCGAAATGCTCAGTCTGGCTCTGATGACCTTGTCTGGTTCTAGAGGTCCTGTTTTGTTCTAGAGGTCCGATGAAGCCATCTGTATGTGTTTGCTCATAAATATGTTTGACATAAGTGCAGAGAACGGGCCGAAGGCGTCGCCTGGACCCATCTTTAACATGGTAATAGGTCTTTGTTACTGAAAGACGACCCGCCCCCTACGGGTCAGAACGTCACACTACAGTATCTCCAGTGACCCGCGGTTTGTTCACGCAAATGGTGTCTTATAAACGCAGAACTTTTTAAAAACAGAGGGACAGAGGGTTCTTTCAAATTGGGTTTGAGGGGTCATGATTACCTCTCACTTGATTGACAGCCTCCTCTTCATTTACTCCTCTTCCTCTTCCGTCTTGATCCGGTTCCTCCACCAGCATCCGGACCTTCACCCTGACCAGGACTCACTGAGACGCTCTCTGCAGAAGCTGCGTCTGATTGGTCGGAGCTCAAAGCTGTGAGCCAATGAACAGCAGATTGGGACGTCCCCCCTGAGGGCGACGGACGAGACCCCCAGCTGATCGTGTTTACAATGGTTTTGTTTATTTACAGTCAGATAAAAATACGATTCTGAGGTTCTTGATTTAATATTTTAAATTAATGTAAAAAATAATCTGAAAAAAAACCTTCATTCAAAAAATGAATGAAAATAATTAATCATATGGACAAACAAATAAATGAACAAATAGTTCAAACATTTATAAACAAACATGTAAACAAGGTAAACATTTAATAATATGAACAAACAAACATGTAAACAAGGTAAACATTCATTCACAAACATTCATTTCTAAAGAAAGCAGATAAAACTGTAAAAGATACGTGTGGAAACAACAACAATAAACAACTCTATATTTAACTGACGTCATTCCTGACCTCTGGCTGGATCAATCCTGAAAGGACGACATTCTTCAGAGGAGAGAAGAACCGACGCTGCAGCTTCTCTGAATGTTGTGGAGAAAAGGTGTCGGAACGATGATCCGATGTTTGTTTTCATTTATTACGCCCACCAGAAAACAGCTGAGAATAAAATACTGATCCGGAGTTAATCCTCGTTGGAACCGCAACTCACTGGAGGAATTATAGATTCAGTCTGGGAAAACTTCAGGATCCCCCCCCATCCTCCAGGATGAGCCGCAGAAGGTTGCTGGAAAGAGGGACGTCTGAAGTATCATCTGGGAACTGCTGCCGCCGCCGCCGCCGCCCATCGACCTGAATAAACCTGATGGACGGCAGACAGGCTGATGGTTAAACCTGACTTTGATCTGAATCATTTTTATAATCCAGTATATTTCCAGCAGCTTTGATCTCAAACATTCATCCGTGTTGGGTCCAGATGATCTGCTCGGGTCCACCTATTCTGTTCAGGTCCTGGTCCTCCTGGGTCTGCATCATCTGGTCTGAGATGTTCAGAGGTAAATATGTCAGAACTCACCTACTGTGCATCAGCCAATCAGAGAGAGGCATGTGTGAGACGTTCACCGTATCACGGCTAAGACTCCTCGCCATCTCTGACATCATCACCAACCAATCAGATATTAGTTTTAACTACTTTTTAACACTTTTATTTCTCTTTCGTGTCAAACCAATCAAGCAGAGAGAGGAGGTTCTTCACCGCCGTTATTTTGTCTGTCTGTTAGCAGGATAACGGAAAAACTACAGGAACGAATTTGCATGACATTTTAATTAAAGGTAGGTTTTGACACTTATACTTTATTTTTCCCTTTTAATTTATTAGAACTTTTATTATCTATTGATTGAATATTTTTTCCAGTGTAACTCTGTGGTGAGTGAACCTTCGTACACTGCAGCGATGATGTCACGCCCTTGACGCTCCGCTGCCAAAATTAACAATTTGACTGGCGATGGAGGTCAGAACCTAAAAGTTCTGTCTCACCCTAATATCACTGCCAGAGTGTTCATGGAAAAACAGATCCTCAGAGGCCACACCCCCGACGGTTGGAGGGAAAAAAGACACTGCTAAAAGTTCATTATATAGAAGTATTAGCTGTTTCAACATGTTAGCATGTTAGCCAAAGCTGTGTCAATGGGTTGATATAAATATACATATCTATATATAGATATATCTATATATAGATATATACATAGATAAATATACATAGATATATATTTATATATCTATATATAGATATATACATAGATATATATCTATATATAGATATCTATATATAGATATATATCTATATATAGATATCTATATATGATAACGGCCATTATCCGAACGTGTTTGTTGAAAAATGTCTGGTAGTTTTTGTGTGATAGTGGTAAACCAGGGTAAAACGGGAGAAGCATTCTCATCCATCTAAGTTCTGCTGATTCTGAGATTTGATCCAGGAAAACATTTAAAAAAAAGATTCATCAGAATTTAAGAGAACAAAAATCCACAACAGATGGTTGGTTTCCTGTTGGAATAACATGAGGCTGGGGGCTGGAGCCGCTCCAAGAGAAGCTGATCAACATCACAATGCTAGTAAGCTATCCTTTCAAGGCTAACCTTTATTCATCAAGTCAAGGATGGAGAACCGCTGCAACATGTGCAGCTCTATATATGTGCAGCTCTATAAATGTGTAACTCTGTAAATGTGTAACTCCATATATGTGCAGCTCTATAAATGTGTAACTCTGTAACTGTGTAACTCTGTATGTGTGCAGCTCTATAAATGTGTAACTCTTTAAATGTGTAACTCTATATATGTGTAACTCTGTAAATGTGTAACTCTGTATATGTGCAGCTCTATATATGTGCAGCTCTATAAATGTGTAACTCTGTAAATGTGTAACTCCGTATGTGTGTAACTCTATATATGTGTAACTCTGTATGTGTGTAACTCTATATATGTGCAGCATTTTACTTTTTGTTGTCTTATTTTTATTACTAATTTTTGTCTTTATACATTTCTGAACTTTTTAGTGATTTTATCTTTAAAATAACTTTGTAAATATTTGTTTTCAAAGGTGTTCATAAAGTTATCATTTGTTGAGTCTTATTTTTGATCTTAGCTTGAATATATAATAATAAAAACATCAAAGTTCAGCATTATTTGTTCAATTTTACTTGATTTAATAATTCAATAATTAATGAATGTTTGTATCTTATTTTACTTTTATGTTTTATAAGTAAAAATTATTTGATTTATTGATCATTTTAAAATGAGTTTTTTTATTCTTTTACTTTATAAGTTTAAAATCTGATGCTTAATTCTTGTTCCAGCAGATGGCGCCATAGAGCTTCAAACATGGTTAGAGTAAGATCAGCAAAGTCAGACTCCGCCCCCTCAGTCGGTTCCTGATCAGGTGGTTCAGTCCAAACCGCTGCCGTTAACATCTGTGTCCCTCCGCCATCGTTAACAGATTTTTGTGATCATGTGACCTTCCATGAGTCAAAAATGGCTGACAGGGGTGGGGGGTGGGGGGTCTGGAGAAATATTCTGGCTCCAGACTCCAGCCCCTCCCTCGCTCCGACTGTCTCCTCTGTAATGAGGTCCAGATGTTCTGGATGGGGAGGGGGGTTTTGGGGCTGCCTGTCCGAGGGGATCCTGTCAGACCTGATGGAGTGGCTGGCCCGGCCCGAACCCAGGGGCAAGGAGGGGGAGGGGGGGTCAAGAAGGTTTCCACATCTGGAATCACTTCAGGTCCTGGACTCAGACCCAGGCCCTGAAAGGTGAGACCTGGCGCATAGCAGGGGAGCGGGGGTGGGGTCTGACACTGGACATACCAGAGTGAGGAAGACAAGAACCAGCCAAATCCACAACAAAAGACCGACTCCAGGACCAGAACCAGGATCAAAGACCTACTCCAAAACCAGATGAAGAACCAAAGACCTACTCTAGGGCCAGAACCAGGATCAAAGAACAACTCCAGGACAAGAACCAGAACCAATGACCTTCTCCAGAACCAGGACCATAGGCCTACTCCAGGACCAGACCTAGGATGCAAAATCTACTCCAGGACCAAAGACCTACTCCACAATCAGGACCAAATACTAATCCGAGACCAAAGGTAAGATTACATCAAATCCAGAACAAAAGACCTACTCCAGGACCAGACCCAGGTCCAAAGACCTACTCCAGGAGAAGAACCAGGACCAAAGACTTACTCCAGAACAAGACCATAGACCTTGTAGACATGACCAAAAGTAAGACCAAGAATCTACTCCAGGACTTAACCAAGGACCAAATACCTACTCCAAGACCAGAAGTAGGAACAAAGACCTACTCAAGGCCCAGACCCAGGACCAAAGACCTAAGTACTCCAGAACCAAATCCAGGACCAAAGACCTACTCAAGGACCAGAAGTCGGACCAAATACCTACTCCAGAACCAGGACCAAAGACCTACTCCAGGACCAGAAGTAGGACCAAAGACATTCTCCAGGACCAGAACCATGCTAATGACTTACTCCCGGCCAGAAATAGGACAATGAAAGACCTACTCCAGGACCAGAACGAGGAAAAAAGACCTACTCAAGGACCAGAAGTAGAAACAAATGCTAATGCTAATGGCCCTTTCTCAAAAACCATGCAAGAACTAATCAACATATACAACCAGATAGTCTGCTACAGAATCAAAACCCATGGGTCCCCTCCAAAACAAAAATAAACTAATGAACCGCATTCCATCTAGTCCAAAGCGGAGTCTAAAATGTTACTAGACAGAATCTGACCTATTTAATCCGTTAAAACAACGATGCTTTAGCGTCAGCATGTTGAAAAAAATTTATGCTAAAATGCTACCAATATGAAAACAATTCATGTTGAAATACTAGCATGATGAAAACATAATCTGTTGAAACACCAATTCTAACAAGTTTGGGTGTTGTGAACAATTAATTATTAATTAATTGATAACAAACAAGGTCTGTAAGTCACTCATACATAAAAAGTATTATTATTATTACTTTTAACACTAAAATGCCAGCATGTTGAAAACATACTTGGTAATAATACCATGCAAGTATGTCAAAAACAATTAAACCTTACATGCTAGCCATGAGGAAAGAACCAATTCAAACGTCTTGGCCTGCTGAAAACTACTCAATCAGTTCAACTAACAATGCTAACAGGTTGAAAGCAACTAGCTCTGTTGAATCAACAATCGTATAAGGCTAAAATGTTGAAAACAATTATTAATACTGACCTGTTCGAAAGAACCATAGCTACCATGCTAGCCTCTTAACACTGACTAACCCTAATTTGATAGCAAAATGCTAAATGTTTTGTGTAGCAACACTTGCTTACATGCTAAAATAAGTGTTAGCATAATTATGCTGTTTGTCACCATATCTGCTTGAACGTTGACAGTTCTGAATTTGAGCAGTTCTTTGATGATATTGGAGACACGTTCAAATATTTCTGTAAAAAGGAAGACTTCCTGTTTCCAAGGATGAACCATGTGACCATGTGAAGCTGTGGGAGGAAAGTAGCTGAATATGTTGAGAGGAAACACAGTAAAACTGAGCAACGGCACGGAAACCAGATAAAAGTTTGTTTATTTATTTATCCCAAAACTTCTTTGTTTTGATGCCGAATCTGCAGAAAAATTAAAAAACGTCTTTAAGGTCTGCTGGTGAAAATTAAATCTTTCTTCTCACGGCTTGTGTGCTCACCGACAAGAAGAAACACGTTGTGTGACAGCAACAGAGTTCAACAGCACCTGGGGGGGCCGCCCTTCTGAAGGAAAGGATTTCCCTGCTCATAAATATCCTGTTTTCAAGATGGAAAAAAAGAAAAACAGGAACAGCTGGAGGTTTTTGAGTGGCTGAGTGGTAAATCTTTGGTTTATATGAAGGGGGGGCGGGGGGCAATTGTGTGTGTGTGTGCGTGAGTGGGGAGGGTGCAGGGAGCAGAGGCTCTGCTTCAGATGCTTTTATTCATGATACAAGTTTGAGTCGTTACAAATGGAGAATATGAGAGAACTACAGGTTTCACACACACACATACATACATACACACATTCACACACCCACATACATACGCACACATACACAAGTCACATGTCCCACAGTGACAGGAATCCCATTGTGACACATGTCCCCACTGTGACACGTCTCCACTGTGACAAATGTCCCCACTGTGACAGGTGTCCTTGTGGGCTGGTGTGCATTCAGGTTGAAGTCCCCACCAATACAGAAGAACAAGAACACACTCACACACCTCAGTGGTATAAACACGTGGATAAACTAAAGAATAATAAATGTGACCCGTTCCTGTCGGCTGGTTGTCGGTTCTTCAGGAACAAAAAGTGTCATTGATCCTGGTTGGTGTGCGATTCGATCCAACGGGAAGAAGAGGTCCAGAGTCTCAGCTCTCTGGTTAAACACAAAGTCCAATCCAAGGTGAAACTACAGCATCCGCTCCAGATGCCTACAGAAAAATCCAACAATCAATCGGCTCCTTAAATGCTCCGCGCCCTGTGACGTCCCAGTATGGCGTCCGTCCTCCAGAGGCTCCACACCTCTGGCTCTAACCCCGCCTCTCAGTTGACGGTGGGAACCTGGTTCAGGCTGTACTCCTTGGCCTTGAGCCGCAGGTTGGCGATGCTGTTGGCCATGTTCATCCCCTGGGATGTGTTGGTGTTGGAGCAGGTGGGCGGGTAGGTCGCCATGGCGCTGCCAGGTGAGAGAGAGAGAGAGATAGAGAGAGAGAGAGAGAGAGAGAGACAGAGACAGAGAGAGAGAGAGAGAGGTGGGGGTGAGGGTGTAAAGGGGGAGAGATTAGATTAGTTGGTCGGTTGGACGTCTAAATGGCGGTCCAACAGGTGAAGTTTGGGACACATTGGACAGGGGACAGGGGGACATCCTCAGCCGGGAGGCGGATCCCAAACCTCCAAACTAACAGAGAATGTAGACTTAATGTTCTGGATCTATATCATGATTCGGATCAGTACTCAGTACAGTACAGATCCTACTGCTCCAGAAAATTCCATTGGATTCTGTTCAGGACCTGAAGAAAGAGCCAACCAACATATGAACCACCAAACCAACCAATGGGTCTCTAAACCAACACATGAACCACCCAACCAACATATGAACCACCAAACCAACCAATGAACCACCAAACCAACCAATGAACCACCAAACTGACAAATGACCCACCAAACCAACCAATGGGTCTCTAAACCAACACATGAACCACCAAACCAACATATGAACCACCAAACCAACCAATGAACTACCAAACCAACCAATGAACCACCAAACCAACCAATGGGTCTCTAAACCAACACATGAACCACCAAACCAACCAATGGGTCTCTAAACCAACACATGAACCACCAGACCAACACATGAACCACCCAACCAACATATGAACCACCAAACCAACCAATGAACCACCAAACCAACCAATGAACCACCAAACTGACCAATGACCCACCAAACCAACCAATGGGTCTCTAAACCAACACATGAACCACCCAACCAACATATGAACCACCAAACTGACCAATGAACCACCAAACTGTCCAATCAACATCCAAACCAACATATGAACCACCAAACTAAGCAATGAACCACCCAACAAACATATGAACCACCCAACCAATATATGAACCACCAAACTGACCAATGGGCCTCTACAACAACATATGAACCACTAAACTAACCAATGAAACACCCAACCAACATAGGAAACCACCAAACCAACCAATGGACCACCAAGCTGACCAAATGAACCACCAAACCAACATCCTAACCAGCAAAATCTACATATGAACCACCAAAACAACCAATGGAATACCAAACCAAACCTTTAACCAACTAATTAACCTCTAAACCAACCCATGAACCTTTACACCAACCCATGAACCACTAAACCAATACATAAACCAACCAATTAACTACTGAGCTAACCAGTGAACAACTAGCCAAACCAATGAACCACTAAACCAACCAATGAACCACTAAACCAACCAATGAACCACTAAACCAATACATAAACCAACCAATGAACCACTAAACCAACCAATGAACCACTAAACCAAACCATGAACCCCTAAACCAACCAATGAACCACTAAACCAACCAATGAACCACTAAATCAAACCATGAACCCCTAAACCAACCAATGAACCACTAAACCAACCAATGAACCACTAAACCAAACCATGAACCCCTAAACCAACCAATGAACCACTAAACCAACCAATGAACCCCTAAACCAACCAATGAACCACTAAACCAACCAATGAACCACTAAAGCAAACCATAACCCTCTTAACCAACCAATGAGCATTAGCATTATAATAAGCATAGGCAGACAGTTACCTGAGTCATGTGACATCAGGAGTGGTCATATGAAATCGGGTTGGGTTTACCTGTAGGGGGCGGCGCTTCCCCATGACAGGTAGTCGTTTGGGCGTGGTGCCGGGCGCGGTACGATGGGCTGCTCCACCGCCGTCACGTCTCCGGAGTAGGACTTCAGCAGCGAGGCATTTTTGCTGGCCAGCATGGCCCGCTCGTTCCTTCGGAACTTAGCCCTCCGGTTCTGGAACCAAACCTGTAACCAAACAGGACACAAAGATGTAATTCAAAAACCACCACAGAACAGTAGTACCAGAACCATCTCCAGAATCAAAACCCAGACCGGGAGCAAAACAGGACACAATGTCATTCAAATACCGTCGAACAATATAGTAGAACCCGAACCAGCTCCAGAATCAGAACCAGACATAGAACCATTACTCCCACCAGAACCAGACGTGAAACCAGCTGCAGCATTAGAAACAGACTGAGAACAAGTGTCAGAAACAGAACCAAACCTGGAACCAACAGAATACTGCAGTAGAACCAACAGATACTGCAGTACTTTAGTAGAACCAGACTTGTGGTTAAGAACCACAGAGCAAAATCAGAGTACTGCAGTAGAACCACAGTGTACTGCAGTAGAACCATAGTATTGAAGAAGAACCAAAGAGTACTGCAGTAGAACCATGGTTTAGTGCAGTAGTAGAACTAGAGTACAGCAGTAGAACCAGAGAGTACTGCATTAGAACCAGATTAGTGCAGTAAAACCAGAGTACTGCATTAGAACCAGAGTTCTGCAGTAGAGCCAGAGTAGGGCAGTAGAACCAGAGTACTGCAGTAGACCCAGAGTACTGCATTAGAACCAGATTAGTGCAGTAAAACCAGAGTACTGCATTATAACCACAGTTCTGCAGTAGAACCAGGGTACTGCATTAGAACCAGAGTACTGCATAAGAACCAGAGTACTGCAGTAGAACCAGAGTACTGCATTAGAACCAGAGTACTGCAGTAGATCCAGAGTACTGCATTAGATCCAGAGTATTGCAGTAGAACCGGAGTGCTGCATTATAACCACAGTTCTGCAGTAGAACCAGAGTACTGCATTAGAACCAGAGTACTGCATAAGAACCAGAGTACTGCATTAGAACCAGAGTACTGCAGTAGATCCAGAGTACTGCATTAGATCCAGAGTATTGCAGTAGAACCAGAGTACTGCATTAGAACCAGAGTACTGCATTAGATCCAGAGTACTGCAGTAGAACTAGAGTACTGCAGTAGAACTAGAGTACTGCATTAGATCCAGAGTACTGCAGTAGAACTAGAGTACTGCATTAGAACCAGAGTACTGCAGTAGAACTATCTAGGCTAGTTTAGGTTTGGGATGAAACTACTTTAAGTACATCTTGTTTTGCGTCAGCGGCGATGGCCACGCCCCCTGATGAGCCCCTCCCCCTCCCAGAGCCCGTCCTGATGAGCAAAGGATGCTGATTGGACCAGATTGGGGGGAGTGTGGGGAGGAGGGGGGGTTCTACTGTTGTTGCTGAGGGCGGAGTCAGACTCTTAGAAGCGGCGGCGCTGGTTGAGGATGACGCCGCACCTCAGGAATGAATCTCCTCTATCAAAGGATTCCTGCTGAACATTAATCACAGATGTTCTTCCTCCGCCGCCAAACATCACGGCCAGAACTCTCACGACTCAGAACCAAACGGATCTTCATGAGTCACGTCACTGCTACCCATCTGGAGTCTGACGTCTCCTACGCTCCATGAACGCACCATCTCAAAGTCATTACAGAGACTCACTGCAGTTAATGTGTTTACAGACAATCTGACCAGAACCAGAGGACCCCCCCACCCAACACCACCCAACACCACCACAACCCAACACCACCCCCACCCAACACCACCACAACCCAACACCACCCCCAACCAACACCACCCAACACCACCACAACCCAACACCACCCAACACCACCACCACCCAACACCACCATCGGCCACCACCACCACCACCCCCCCCCACCCAACAACAACCCTCCACCCGCCACCACCACCACCCCCATCCAACACCAAACCTACCCAACACCATCACCACCCGCTACCACCACCAAACACCCCTCTACCCACCACCTCCACCCAACACCACCATCACCCAACACCACCACCACCCAAAACCACCCCCTCCCAACACTATCACCACCGGCCACCACCCAACACCCCTCCACCCGCCACCACCTCCACCCAACACCACTACCACCACCATCCAACACCACCCAACACCAGCAACACCCAACAACCTCCTTACCCAACACCACCACCACCCCCACCACCACCACCCAACAACTCCTCCTGAGGAGAAACCATCCTCCTGCTTCACACTGTAGTAAAATCTATAACAATAAATATGTAAAAATTAAATCACGCCAATAAATGAATAACAAAACGTAAAGTTAAACGTAAAAACGTAATTAATCAATAAATTTAGAAAAGTAAAAATTACATAACATAAACATTTTAAATTTTTGAGAAATAAACCTAAAAAGATAAAAGATAAGATAAAAGGCAGCTTTGAATGTAAACGTGTCGGTGGCTTTGACATTGAGTCGAACCTCTGAGGACCTTAAGCATCATTAAATCCAGATCGCTAAGCTGTTAGCGATTATTCTGTTAGCGATTATTCAAGAACTGATAAAAACCAGCTCTAATCAGGTCCTTTAACGCCTCACAATGTCAAAACCAAACATGCTAATGAGCCAGAAAACTATTAGCCTAAGGGCTAACAGATGACTCAATGTCCTCCACTCCAGAGAGAACCAAGCTAATGCTAAAAAGATATAGCCTTTTGGAATCAACAAATGCTACACATGCTAGCCAGATTCAAACTTGCGAGGAAACAGAATTTGTTTCTGGGAGAATGAGACCCTGCGCCGGAGGACTGGGGGGGGGCTGGTTCCTACCTGGACTCGGGCCTCGGTGAGGTTGACCCGGCGGGCCAGGTCCTCTCTGACGAAGGCGTCGGGGTAGTGGGTTCTCTCAAAGACTCGCTCCAGAGCCTGAAGTTGGCTGCTGTTGAAGGTGGTCCTGTTCCGGCGCTGCTTCCTCTTCTTCTTCTCCTCCGTGTTCATCTGCTCATCTGCAGAGAGAAAAAGATCAGAAGGTGAAGGAATGATGATAGGAGGAGGAGGAGCCACCAGCCATAACATTATGACCACGGACAGGTCACCTTATTTACCATGGTTACCTGTCAGTGGGTGGGGTTTGTTTTTAATATATTTTTCTGTCGTGAAGAAGAGCATATGTTAGCTTTTAGCTTAGCATTGGAAACTTTTCATTTCCTGTTTGGTTTCATTTTGAACTTTTTATGTGGCGCTTGACGTTCTGATGTACGGATTCTGATCACATGACCTCGGTCTGAGAAGACACTTAGGGTCAGGATCAGGATCCGACTGCCGGTGGTTCTGGTTCCTCTGAGCTTCACTCCTTTCAAAATAAAAGTCAGAAGTTCTTTCCTGGCCTTGAGGGAAAAATCCTGAGCCACATTTCCACTTTTAACAAAGATCTTAAAAATCACTGAGCAGAAGTTTCACTTTTTCTAACGCCACTAAAACGTCTCTGTATTCATTATTATTTGTTTTCTGTCCTTGTTTTTACTACAACGTCACGTTTTACAGTTTTTACAGTGCGCCTGATTTTACTGCTTTTACTGGAAACTTTTTTTCATTTTATATTTTAGGTAGAAAAGAAGAAAAAGAACTAAAAGTCATGGCGTCATTCCTGCGATGTTTGTGGCGTCTGTTCACATAAACAAACAAACAAACAAACAAACAAATAAAAATGACCTTTAACATTTACAGCAGGAACTCTTCCATCTAACAATCAGGACTTTCACTCGGATACTTTCACCGAACTTTATTCTCCATTAAACTTGTAGTGGAGTATTTTTACAGTGTAGTAAGATTATTTTTACCTTTAAAGTATCTGTCTATGACAAAAATACATGATTAATATTTAAATGTCAGGGATAAACTATTTAAACTTTTGGCCTTTCATAATTAGAGTTAAAATAAGCACCAGCGTTAGCAACAGTTAGCCTCAGATAGCTTAGCATAGATGCTACGCACAAGAGAAACATAAAAGCAGTTTAATATCTCTGATTTTCAGAGAGAGGAAGACGAAGATCAAGCAGAATGTAATAATAATAATAATAATAATAAAACGAATAATAAAAACTGTAGAGGAAGACGAGGGGAACAGACGGGGATGAAGAAGAAGGGATGAAAAAAGTGAATTTACATAAATAGATTCTAGTAGCATCTAGTTTTTACAGTTCATCCCGTCTGCTCAATCAAAAACTCTGACAGTTAAAAACAACGGCGACCGTCAGACGTTCTTGGACACGGAGACACAAAAAGAAAAAAATATTTATCCGTGCTTAAAGAATTACGGAAGCTTAACGCTGCCACAGTAAAAAAATCAATCATGCATTTCAATCAATCGATCAATTAATGATTCCTGCTTCACATCATAACCAAGAAAACAAATATTTATTTCTGTGTTTCACACGTCTGTCTGTCTGTCTGATAACTGACTGTCTGTCTGTCTGTCTGTCTGTCTGATAACTGACTGTCTGTCTGTCTGATAACAACAAACAAACATCGGTCTGACCGACCTGAGGAGCTTGATGGAGACATCCCAAAATAATCATCAGCAGGGAGAAGAAACTTTAAACCTTTATTTCTTTCATCTTTTTCACTTCTATCTGAGGAGTTGTATTTATTTATTTCTGTATTCATTTCTCCTACGCTGACAGGAAACCTTGAATCCGTCTCTGAGGACCTCGTCCAGTTTATTCTGTTACTATTTATGGATTTATTTCATTAAAAACGTTTTCAGTTCAGTAAATCACAATAAATGTGTTTACGCGTGTTGAAGAGATCAAAGTCAAATCAGTGGATTATTGATCTGATCAGCAGAGAGGCCGCCGACCTTTGACCTTTAATCAAGACAAAACTGTCAGGTCAAGTTTCAGTGAGACGACAAGAAAGATGACGGCGAGTAAAGTATCCTATTACCTCCAGACGGCAAAGTATCCTATTACCTCCAGGAGGTAAAGTATCCTATTACCTCCAGAGTTTCTCAGCGATCACAGAAACATCAGATAAATTATTGAAATAATTGAATTCTGAGGATTGAAGTTATTTTTTTATTATTTTTATATTTATTACTCTATTACTTCTAGAGTTACTCAGGAGGTCCAGATGAAGTCGATAAACCAGGTTCCTCTAAAAACCTGAAACTTGAAAATAAGAAAGACATTTATGTATTTTTTGTTTTTAAAGGTATAAATTATTTAGGATATTATGTTTTAATCATTGATTACATTTAATCTATGAAGAAATTAAAACATTAAAGAATCAAAATGTCTTAAATCATCTTAAATGATTAATTCATTAAAATTATTGTTTTTAATTTTGGAAAAAGTATCTTTGTAAAATTATGGATTTAAATTTGGACCCCAGATGAAAGAATATCAGTTTCAGTTTTTTTTCATTTTCCCTCCGTACATAAACAACATTTATTTACAACGTAGTTTTTAGTGTAAGTAAAAACAAACACATTTATAACAATAAATAAATTCCGTCTAATTTCCCATTAAAACTCTCAGAACGTTTAACCAGCCGCCGCCGCTGCGCTCGTCTGTTCACGCAAAACTACTGTAAAAACACGTCGAACGTGAAGCTGTTTACGGTGATTAGCTGTAGCTTAGCATCGATCTTCTGTTTTAGTTTCCAGAGAAAATGACAAATCGGATCATAAATGACGGTAAAATACCGTATATTTAGACATTTGTTGTTTTTTTACTGTAAAATCACGTTATTAAACGAACGTTTACCACATTTGAACATTTGTGAAGTGTGAATAATTGAAATAATGATTCTACTTTTACGGTATTTTAAGGAAGCGTTGACATTGTGGCGTAGAACTGCGTTGTTGTTGTGTTTGGAGCGTAAACATTTAAATAATGCTCTGATTCAGAAATACGTTAAGCTTTAGGTTCTATTTTGTTTTATATCGTACAGCGCATTTATTATTTATTTACATTGTGATTATCATCTTTTTAATTATGTTTATATATAACTGAGAAAATGGAAATGATTCTAAATTGTTCGTATACAATTATCATTTAATCTTTACACTAAAATCAGGAATAAACAAATATTGTTTCATTAAAATGAAAAGAATAAAGAAGTTAATTCCAACTAAATGTCATAAATGAAAGTTTTAACATTCAGACACGCTGCCTCTTCTTTTCTTTCTTTGTTTGTTTGTTTGTTTGTCTGGAGCCCAGAGTTTGAAACAGGTCTCTGATATTTTTGTGGATGAATTGATTCAATTGTAAACACGATGAAAAGTAAAATCTCGGTGATAAATTACGGGTCATGTGACGCAACGACTTTAT
This sequence comes from Lophius piscatorius, assembly GCA_009660295.1. Classification (NCBI taxonomy): domain Eukaryota; kingdom Metazoa; phylum Chordata; class Actinopteri; order Lophiiformes; family Lophiidae; genus Lophius; species Lophius piscatorius. The sequence goes on from VRLP01005627.1 coordinate 30,306, forward strand.
TTTATTCTATAAATATTTGATCTCCTTTTTGTTTCCTGTTTGAAAAGTTCAGCTAAAAATCTAAATATTTTATAAACGGGACAGAAATGATGAGAAATACTTTTTCTTAGATTTCAGTTACAATATATACATAGATATGTAAATACATATATATATATATATATATACATATATATATATATATATGTTTTTATGATGTTCACATTCAGATTAAAGATATTAAAATAGTAAGAAAATAGATGCGAGGCTGAATTTCTTTTTTTCTGACTAATAATAATTCACAGATCAAATCAAACATTTTTTCGGTGTTCTGTCTTTATCCTCTTCATCTTTTTATTTATTACTTTTCTGTTTTTATCATGTTCATCTTTTTATTTATTAATTTTCTGTCTTTATCCTCTTCATCTTTTTATTTATTAATTTTCTGTCTTTATCCTCTTCATCTTTTTATTTATTAATTTTCTGTCTTTATCCTCTTCATCTTTTTATTTGTTCCTTCTGTGTCTTTAGAGTTTAGAGAAACTTTCTTCTTATTCATCGGTTTGGTTTTTCTGGACTTTTGTCTTTAAGTTAAACGTGAAAAACCATCAAAGACGTTGAAGCGGCGCGAAAACAAACGGATCCGATCCCGTTAATCAACCGCTGACCTCTGACCCGCATCTAAGCGACCCTCAGCAGGCCCCGGGCCGCAGGTTGGACACCAACAGATTCAAACATTGAGCTAATTTATCAGTCGTTAAATTGAATCAGCCGGAGGTGAGAGGCGGTTTCCCCCGGCAGGAAGTTTGGACCCGTCCGTCCAGAACCAGAGAACCAATTATATTTATTCATTTAATTATACAGACATATAATTAAATATATTATAATTATTATGGGATGTAAGACGTCACTAATCATTATCATCTAAAGTCGTCAAAGTCACGATAAGAGCAAAGATTCTGATCCGGGACCGTGTGCCGGCCGATCGGATCATCGTTCCCAGTTTCATTCCGACCGCTGCTGAGGCCCGTTTTTAAACCCTGAATTCAGGGTCCTGGTTCTGGTCCATGGATCCCACCCCCGATTCAGCTGAAGGTCCCAGAACCCTCTGAACATCTGGAACGGGATCCAACAGTCAGAACCAAAGACGCTGTCGGTGGAATAAACCCAGAACTGGGAGCCCGTTCCAAAAAATCCAGGATCCATTTGATTTATCTCGTTTGGTGAAGTGAGATATTAAATCCTGCCGATTCATCGTTTCACACTCAAACATCAAATGATGAAGGTGGTTTTCATCTTCGTCTCTTATTCTTCATTTGAACCGAGCACTAAAAATGTATTTTATTTCTTTAATATTCTTCTGTGACCTTTTATTTCTTTATCAAATAAAATAAAGCAGAGAGATTTTAGATTGACTTTAAAAACACGTCACTTCACCGTTTCTTACTTTCTATTTTCTCTTTTTTTTAAGCCTCAAAAATCAACTTTTCTCCTTTAACTGGATTTATTTATTTTATTTTAATATTTAGCACATAAAATAAATCCGCTCCTCAGAGAAATGATTGATTTGAATATTTACTTTTCTTCTTTTATAGTGTATGAAGTTATAAAAAGTTATATTTGATTAAAGGTTCATTCCATGAATTAAATGAAACATTTCATTAAAGTTAATCCTCTAAAATGAAAAAAACAAAACAAACATTTGAGGCAAATGAAAAAGTAGATCATGATTTAAAAGTTGATTTATTTTATGACTTCCTGTATTTTATTTAAACATGTTGATATTGGAGGCAAATAAAAAAACAAACGCTGCTGGTTGATTAAAGTTAGTCACGTGACCAAAAACGGATTCGATAGTTTAAAATGTTTCCCTTCTTTTTCAATAAAACATTTTATTTAATATTTGAGCTTTTTTTTTATTTGAATACAAAAATCATTCACACCGAGTGTTGCGTTCACGTGTCCGTCACAGGTTTGTTCAATCTGCGCGCGTGCGCGTGTTATTCGATTCTTTAATTGTGGGAGCCGGTCACGCGCGAGCCGTCCGTTAATTATGACAAACGAGCCGGTGTCGGTGAGGATGATTGACAGGCCGAAAATAACCGAGAATTAACGACGTGACCCGAGAAGTTGAGCTCTCACCGATTCTTCGCCTTTTAAAAAATAACAAAAACATCATTAACGGCCCTTTGAGGGGGGGGAGCGCGCGCTCACTCCTCTGCGCCGCGTTAAGTAAACTTAAAAACTCAAAGATAATAAAACAAGAATTGATTAAAAAAGATATTAAATACAAATAAAAACAATTATTCTACATTTAAAATAAAAACGATTATTCTACATTTAAAATAAAAACGATTATTCTACATTTAAAATAAAAACAGTTATTCTACATTTAAAATAAAAACGATTATTCTACATTTAAAATAAAAACAGTTATTCTACATTTAAAATAAAAACAATTATTCTACATTTAAAATAAATCCAATTATTGAAAATGGTTTTAAAATTAAGGAGGACCAAATAGTTAATGATGAAAAATATAAAAGGATGATAATAATATAAAGTTTGTGGTTTGGGGGGGGGGGTTTAGACCCAGAGACGTAGGAAACAGCTGGACAAACAGTATTTTAAAATAATTATTCGATTATCTGAAAATCATCAGGGATCGTTGACGCGTCACGTGACTCTCCGGAGGTGAAATAAACATGAATTATAGTTTTTGCAGTGACGTCATTTTCTCCCCTGAGTTTGACTCGCAGGTTCATCAAAGTGTTAACGATAAATTAATGACCGTTTAACGGAGGGGGGGGGGGGGTTGCAGGGCCGACCCCTTGCCAAAGCTCTCTGAACGGTCCGTTCACGCGCCCCGCACGCGGTTCTACCCGTGTCCCGGTCTCACTTACTCTCCTGCTGGGTCGTGTCGCTCCCGCTGGTCAGTCCCGGGGACTCCAGCATACTCCTCCCCGCCTCCCCGACGCTCTCGTCGGTCTGGGTTCCGACCATTTCCCCGGCCTCCTCCAGGTCAAGCAGGTGACTGACCGAGAAGTTCTTCTTGGCCTGCAGGGAGTCCAGGTTGGACGTGATCTGGTTCTGGTTCTCCAGGCGGTTGGAGATCGAGGCTGGTCTGTCCATCACATGCGCATAGCTAGAAGTCATGACGCAAACGGGGCACGGCAGAAAAGTTGAGGTTCACGCGCGGACCGAGGAGATCCGTGCGTGGACAAGAATCAGAGAAGAGCTGGGTCGGTCCAGTCCGGGCGGGTGTGGAAAGAACTGGGTGCTGCTCGCATCTGGAGGAACCTCAGAGGCGCTAAACAGGCTGCAGCGACTCTGGTCCAAAGTCCTACAGAGAATCCATCCGGAGTCAGAACCGGCTGGTCCCGGAGCGGGAGGAGGTTCTAGAGGGGTCCGGAGGAGTCCAGGAGAGTCCGGAGGAGGAAATCCACTGAGGTCCAGGAAGAACTGAAGACCAGAGGAGGAGCAGAGAGCAGAGTGAGAGGGGAGAGGAAGGAGGGAGAGCTAGGAGTGAGGAGGCAGGACTCCCCCCCACCTCCCCCTCCTTATTACCCCCCCCTCTCTCTCTCTCCCTCTGTACACCTTTTCTCCCCTCTTTCTTTCTCTTTACCTCATTTGCTCTCTCTCCCAACCCCTTGCTCCCCACCACCCATTCTCTCTTCCCCATCCCTTTCTCTCCGTCTCTCTCCCCCCCTCTCTCTCTTTCTCACCCATCCCTTTCTCTCTCTCTGCTATTGTTCGCCTTCAGTGTTCACTAAATAAAGTAAAGTGCATTATAAATTAAATGTATTATTATTATTATTATTAAAGTTGTGTTCAAAGTCTAACGTCTCCCCCCCTCTTTCTTCTTACTCCTACCCGTCCTCTCTCTCTCTCTCTCTCTCTCTCTCTCTCTCTCTCTCCAATCACATGGTGATGGGGTGACGCTCCACAGGCCCCCACCACAGGTACAGACATCATCATCATCATCACATCGTCACCCTCGCTGGTGTGTTTCCTTTCTTCACGGCCTGGTGTGTGTGTTATCAGTGTGTATGTGTGTTATCAGTGTGTGTTATAAGTGTGTGTGTGTTATCAGTGTGTGTTATAAGTGTGTGTGTGTTATCAGTGTGTGTGTGTGTATGTGTGTGTTATCAGTTTTTGTGTATGTGTGTGTTATCAGTGTGTGTGTGTGTATGTGTGTGTTATCAGTGAGTGTGTGTGTGTATGTGTGTGTTATCAGTGTGTGTGTGTTATAAGTGTGTGTGTGTGTGTGTATGTGTGTGTTATCAGTGTGTGTGTGTGTGTGTGTTATAAGTGTGTGTGTGTGTATGTGTGTGTTATCAGTGAGTGTGTGTGTATGTGTGTGTTATCAGTGTGTTGATGGTCTGCCACCAGATAAAATCCTCAGATCCTCTTGAGGTAAGACCGTTACCTTGACAACAGATAGAGTCATGTCCTGACATCACACAGACACTACAGTCACGTCATGACATCACAGAGACACTAGAGTCACGTCATGACATCACACAGACACTACAGTCATGTTATGACATCACAGAGACACTAGAGTCATGTCATGACATCACAGAGACACCAGAGTCATGTCATGACATCACAGAGACACTAGTCACGTCATGACATCACAGAGACACTAGAGTCACGTCATGACATCATAGAGACACTAGAGTCACGTCATGACATCACAGAGACACTAGAGTCACGTCATGAGATCACAGAGACACTAGAGTCACGTCATGACATCACAGAGACACTAGAGTCACGTCATGACATCACAGAGACACTAGAGTCACGTCATGACATCACAGAGACACTAGAGTCA